>PVJO010014806.1:0-46349 GCA_004026905.1 Hystrix cristata | reverse complement strand
AATTTCTTATTTTCAAGCCTTTTACTCCCCCCATCACTCATCCTTCCTCTTTTCTCTGATCACCCTCCCCTTCTCCAAAAAGTCTGCCTCCCTGATTTCTACCAACTCTCCTTTATTTTACTCTTTAATTAGTTTATATTTTGGGTTTCTCATAATAAGAGAAATCATGCAATGTTTAACTTTCTGTGTCTTATTTCACTCAGCTTTACGTTTATAAGATCCTTCTATTTTCCTGCAAAAGATATGATTTCATTCTTCTTTATGACTGAATAATATTCCATTGTGTCTATGTACCACAATTTCATTATCCAGTCATCTGTTGATGGGCATATAGGCTGTTTCCAAAGCTTAGCTATTGTGAATCATGCTGCTATAAACATAGGTATATATGCATCACTATAGTACAATGTTTTTATCTCTTTTCAAGAATACCCAGGTGTATTAGTTACTTTTCTACAGCCAATGGTTTGCAAGAGACCAGATTTAACACAGGAAAAATACAAGTCACAACATTCATACACACAAGCCAAACGTAAGAAGGGTGGATACTATCTACCTACGCACTGGAGACCCAAAAAATGCAGTCAAGGTGCCCACGGCAATGTTCCATGTACATCCCCATCTGCACTAAAAGTCTGAAGAAATCTATACTGGAACCAGGACATGATGCTTGCAGCAGAGATGAAGACCAGAGCTCCCCAAAGTGAACAGCAGCCGTCCCCAACAACAGCAAGGCCCCGAACTCCTTCTGCAATGAGAACAGCCAAGTCCCCTTTGGGAGAACAGCCGCAAGAGAGCTTCTCCTGGGAAACAACCTGCTCCGTCTTTTGCTCCCGTTCTCCTTTATGTTGTCTTGGCAATAACCGTCAATGGATCTTCTACACCCAGAACCACACAGCTCAGTCCAGCTGGGCGTTCCTGCTTAACTTGACCGTATCAGTCCACCACACCAGGAGAGGTATAGGTGGGTCAAATGAGATTTTTTTTTTTTAGTTTTCCGAGGACTCTCCAAGCTGATTCCCACAGCACTGACTCCACAGTGGTTGTCCCCTACAGTCTCACCAGCATTTGTTGCTTTTGTGTTCTCAATGATGGCCATTCTGACTGGAGCAAAATGGAATCTTCTTTGGTGTCTGTCACATATTCAGCTCCATCACTCTGCTCCAGAGGGGCACGCACCCTGCAGTCATGAAGCCCTGAGAGTTGGGATCCCCTTTCAAGACTCATCAGGGAGGATGGAGGAAGGAATACACACCACCAGGACAGACTGCAGGTACTCACGACCCTGCTCCCCACAGGGTTTCAGGCCTCAGACATGGCAGCCGAGATGACAACATTCACCTCGCTGATGTCTTGGGGCCACAGATCAGCCCCAACAAATGGCAAGCCCGGGCAGAGTTTCAGGAGAACCGCTGAACCAGCTTGGCCCCATGCTGCGAGAACAGCTGTGCAGACTGAGTGCTGCCACCGAGTCCCAGCCGGGGTTGGCAGAGTGGGGGAGACACAGCGGAACAGGCAGAAAAGTACTGGGAGGTTTAGGGGTTACTGGCAAATGTTAGCAAATACAGAAATTGTTCCAAAGTGGGGTGCTAAGGAGGGGAAAACCAAAATATGTGGCAAGGATTTTGAGACTGGGCAGCAGACCACAGAGAAGCTGACAGAAAAGGAAGAAAACGACACCAAGGCTGATGCAGTAGACAGACATTTAATAGGAAGTCGCTGTGATGCCAAGGAAAGTAGAAGGTGTGCCTGATGAGCCTAGGTCCTTGGAGCACAGGTAAGAGCTGGTGCTGGGGTGCAGAGCTTGGAGGTGTGAGGTGTGTCCCACAAGGCTCCCCGCATGGCCTCCTGGGCTCCTTCTTCCTTCCTCAGGGCAGTGGTGGGTTGGGGTGACTCCACCTCACTGTGGAGTCCAGGTAGAGGGTAGAGAATGCCCACGAAAAGGTTGCAGCCTCCACACCCCATGCCGTCATCGGCTTCTGGACTGGGGGCCAGAGGCTGTAAGGAGGACAAAAGATTCTTTAGAATAGGTTCTAGGCCTGCCGTAGGAGCAATAGCATGGGGTGGAGGCTGTAACATGCTCCTGGTCTTCTCTTCCTGCCTTGCCTCAGCCAAGCAGATAGGGCAGATTCAAGAGCATGCAAGATCCTGCATCCATTGTGTCTATCACTCTGTCTCAATGCCTACAAAAACAGGCATGTGCCTGTCACACATGTCATTCTTGTTAATGTTTTTACCATCATTGTGTCTTATCTGATGTGTCTCATTGTCAGGTCCCTCATATACTGCCAAAGCCAGGGAGAACACACACTCCCAAATTCAACGATTCGTTGTGGCTCACAGAGAACTGAGTTTTCTGAGCTAGTTTATATTAAGTAAAATCACAGATCCTAGAGTGTGAAGGCACTACAAGAGATCACCCAATGCCATCCTCAAACATATACAATCTCCTGTGACTTTAGAATTGAAATAAGGAAGCCACGAGGTCACAACAGCTGTGGGATGGGGACCTGGGACTGTGTCTGGGTGAGTCATGTCGTGTGCCACCTGGTAGGAGTGTTTGGATTTCTTCCCAAAATGAAACTGTGGATAATTACATCCCTGAATGTTCAATACTAAGTTCCTATTGTCTATAGAAAAGATCTCTGATGAGAAATCACAAGTGGTTATCTACAGCAGTGACACAGAGGACACATGAGTTAACCCTTCTGCCTTTGGGGAATCATAAAGCCAGCCATACTTCCACAAACCCACTTAGAGAATTTGAATGTTGTCAAAAACTATTTTTTTCATATGACTATGTCTTTAAAGGTTGAAATACACTAAATCAGTAAAGCAGGGAACAAATCCAGGCTGACACAAATGCAGAAGCTGAGAGGTCCTCAGCCCAGCCCAGCAAGAGCAGCTGCTTACTTGGGGCCTGAATGTGCACAGCCCCTGACCAGGGAAAGGATGGCAGTCCCACATTCAGCACAGATGGGAATATTTGGAAAGCAGGGAGTAGGTGGCATGTGGAGCTGCAGGACTCATAAAGAGTGGTCCTTTTCCTCCTCTAAGAGACCATTTCTGCCTCTTTCCTCAGATCTGTATCGTTCTGCTCTCATCCCATGGCCAGAACTTTAGCACATGGCCACACCCAAATACACAGCGGATCTGGACAGCCTGGCATGTGTCCCAAAGACCAGAGCACCTTCCCAGTAAAGAACAGAGAGACCCATGCCCAGCACCAGCAAAGTGCCCAGAAAACCTCCTTTCCGGGAGACAGAGAAGTATGGGAATGGCAGAGAGGTCCCAGCTGCCAGGCAGGGCAGCCAGTGATAACATCAGCAGTCACCATACATCACCCAGGCCAGCAGGGTGCTGTTAGTACCCAGCAGTCAGACAAGAGACCGCCCCAGGAAACCTGGCCTGGAGCCCCTGCCCAGGATATGGAGAGCCAGGAAGCCATGACAAATGCAACCATCCACAATCCACACACTGCTTTGCCTTTCACATCAAACACAGCCGTTGCTCTCTGTTTTACAATTGAGTGACATGAAATGAGGAGAGCACCAGGATCAGAATCACAGCATCCACACTCATCCTCCCACACCATCCTTGTAAGAAGCAGCTGGAGAACAGAGCCTTTGACTCACTGTGGCTAGGAGGGCTGAGCACCTGGCTATCTTGTGCAGGGGAGTGTGCTGTGTGAACTGGCACCCCAGCATACTCCATGGGGGTTTAGAAACAGGACTCCATAGTTGGTGGGTGTCCATGAGGCTACCATGTGCTGCCAGCTGTCGCCATCCCTTGCCCTGGGGAGGGGTAGAGGAGGGGGCATGGCCTGGGGCAGAGGACTTCCACGTGTCACGCTCTTTCTTGTGATACTGCCTGCCTTCACTAATCCTTCCATTTACCAAAAGAGCCCAAGGAAGAACATTAGTCAACCATCTTACATTCTTATGAATTTTTTTTTTTTAAGGCAAACTGTGCTATGGAAAGACTTGCACAAACCAGACCACAAGAACAGGCAGGGCTCTGAAGGGGAGCAGGATTCCCTGCTATTCCTGCTGCCTAATCTGTGGTGAGAGAGAAGGCAGTGCCTCCCTGGCATCAGACCCCCAGGCCCTGTTCCTTGGAGGTCAGTGGGGAGAGGCAAAGATTGGAGTTTGGCAAGGACCAGAGTGTGACACACTCACCATGTCATCAGGACTTGTCTTAGCCAGGCCACCAACGCACGCTCCCACTCCCAAGAGCACTGAGTCTTCTGGGAAGCAGCTCTCCAACCTTAGGGTATGTGTGACAGGCCCGGCCAGTCATGAAGGTTGAACCAGTAATGGGGACAAAAAGGGGCACAGCATCTTCTCATCCACCATCAAACACAGACACACAACATCATACACATTTAGTGTCACATAACTCAAAAGTTCACTCACACACCTTAACTAGCACACTCACAGGTATGATCACACACACCAGCTTGGTCATACAGCCACACATTTGCACATTGTCATATACTTAGTATCATACTCAGAAACCCTCACACATTCACTCACACACAGAGTGACAAACTTTTATATACATAGTGTCCCCCATACAAAACACAGCATATGATCACACATCTTCATTCAGTCACACATTGTTACACAGACACAAAATCTCATGCACTCAGACCCACACTGACACACACACACAATCTAACAGACACTCAAACAATAAGACAGTTTCACTTAAGCCCATGCACCCACTCGTATATACCATTCATTCATACACACTCACCCACACACATCTTCATATTCTAATACACATGCACACCCTCAGACTCCCAGCAACTACATCTGATCACCAACACCCCTCCAACCTCATATTTCTTGTATATAAAAGGGAAGACACCATGTAGCCTCATAGTGCCAACATATGAGGGAAGGCATCTGGGCTGGATGCCTCCTTCTCTGCATGTCCTCAGGTTTCTGCACCGCATGACATGAACCTGAGTTCTATCACAGGAAGAACTGGAGCCCCCCCCAGGTCTGCCACCACAGACTTTACAAAGTGACTCTCTCATGGTTGTAGAGTTCAGAACATGGATCCTGGGAGCTAAATCAGAGTGTCAGCATAATGTTCACCTTCACCAGCTTGCTAAGGCCACCTGCATTCCACACCCAGCACTGCTCTTTTCCATCTTCAAAGCCATGGAAAGGTGGGTATGGTCTTCACATCACATCTCTGGAACACTACTCTGTGGTCACATCACCCTCTGCCCATGGCTGGGAAAGGTTCTCCACTTCAACTTCTAAGAACACACTGGGAAGGAACCTCCAGGAAAGTGCCAGAGTGGTAAATAGCAACAAATCAGCCTCTCCAAGATTTGGAATTCAGACGTTGGAATATAACAACTTGGGGAAGAAAATAAGGAGGGAGGTGGATCCCTGGGACACCAGAAGGATCTGAAGGAAGAACTGGAGCTCACAGGGAAAGGGAAGAGACAGACCTCAATGCAGAAAAAGCAGGTGACAAACTGCACTTTGTCCCTGACTCCCAGCTCGCAGCATGAGAGACGAGGCTCAAATCTACAGGCACAGTGAGCACAGGTGACTGCAGAGGCCTCCACAGAGAAACATATCAGTGGAATGGAGTGGTGGATGCTGCGAACTACAACAGCCGGCGAGTTACTCTGGCCCAATAGTGCCCTGAAGAGAGTACTTGGCCAGACACCATTTTAGGGAAAGGCCAACTGAACCCAAGACCTGGAGCAGCCGTGGTCAGCTTCCTCCCAGGCCTCCCAGAGACTGGGTGAGGCACAGCCGCCGGAGACATGCAGGGTCAGGGAGTCGAGGTCAGGCCATTAAGAGACACCCACAGTGTTGCAGGCTAAACAACTCAGGCTCCAACCCCACAACCAAAGGCCACAGTCAGCCTGTGGAGTTGAAAGCACCAGAATCCATACCACACCCTATTCCTACTGCAGATTTGTTGGGATTACCCTAACCCTACTGCAGGGGTGCTAGGATCATCCAGCATGGATCTGAGCTCCGTCTGCATCCTTTGTCTACCACTGGCAGCAGAGACTGCCCTGAATTGGACACTACCACAAAACTGTAGACCCCCAAAGATAGCCACAAGCTTGAAATCAGAGAGAGCTCTTTTTTTTTTCTCTTTGATTTGTTTTCATTTTTCTTTTTTCTTGTTTTTGTTTTTTCACGAGTGTGAACCTTGTTTTTAGGATTTTTTTGTTTAGTTCCTGTTGTTGTTGTTGGTTTTTTTCTTACTTCTTCCCCTCCTGTCTTCTTCATCAGTTTCCCAAAGTTTGAGTAATCTTCCTTTTCCTTCAGCCTTGCTTCTAATCTCTTTGTCTTCTTTTATTTCTCTATCTTTTCCTCATGCATTTCAAATTTTCTTCTCTGAGGATAAAATCGTGCTATTGAGGGGATATTTACTGTATATAATTTTCTGATTTGTTTTAGATTTTGTTATGTAACTATTAATCTTGTACCCATTATTAATGTGGCAAATTAACAGTTACCACAGTTCATCATTTTCTAGACTGTGCTTGATGCTATTGTTATTACTGATTGTACTACTTTAGCCCAGGTGACATAGTTGTTGGAATCAGTTGTTCACCCTTCTGTGCCAATAAATACCATAGTCCAGTACCAACGAACCAGGTGCTAGGCCAAATAGGTAGCAACTTCTCAATTCTAATAAATTGAAGAGGCAGGATCTTGGGATAGACTCAAAAGCCAAAAGGCAGGTACACCAACAAGATATCCCTGAAAAGTATTTCCTAAGGAAGTCTTCATATTAGTAGTAAAGCTACACACCATAAAAAATTTACAAGCATCAATGCAGAAAACAAATTTTAAAAAATAGAAAATGAGAAGACACAGAAGCAAGAGGTAAGCCTGGACCTCCAACCCACCCAAGGCAAATCCAGGGGGAATTGAGGTGGAAGAAATCAAAAGCCAACCAGCTGAACTTTCTGACATGGTAGCAGCAGAAGTAGCAAAGCAGATGAATGAGGCTATTAAAAAACAAAACAGAAATAACGTCACTGATAAATGAAGATATAATGATTATAATGAAAGATATGGTTAGTGAATCTAGAGTAGATACAGATACAGATAAAAATAGAGGTGTTTAGGGAAATGATGGAAACCATGAATGCCCAACATAGGAAAGAACTGGATTCCACAAAATAGATTCAAACAGATATCCAAAAAATTAGGAATTCTACTGAAAGTATATGCAACAGAATCAACCAATGTAAGGATAAATATCAGATCTACAAAACAGGTTTGGGGTTAGTGATCATCAAATGAAAGACTTCTCAAAAATAACAAGAGACCATGAAATATCAATCCAACAGCTGCTAGACGACACAAAGAAAAATAATATAAAATTGATCGAATCAATGAAAAATCAAAAGATAGCACAAGGGACCAAAAAAACCTGTTCACAAAAGTAACGGTAGAAAACTTCCCAAGCATGGAAAAACAATTTGACATATAGATAAGTGAAGCATACAGAAGTCTAATCAGCCATGAGCAGGGGGAAAAAAAAAAACTACATCAAGGCATATAATAGTCAAGATTTCAGAAATGCGACACAAGAACAGAATAATAACAGCTGTTACAGAAAAGAAACAAATCACCTATAAAGGAAAACCAACCAGAATCACAGCAAACTTCTCAACACAAGTCATTAAGTCAAGGAAAGCACAGAGTGAAGTATTTCAAACTCTAAAAGAAAACAACTTCTAACTCAGATTGACATACCCTGCAAAATTATCTTTCAAAACTGATGGGGAAATGAGGTACTTCCATGATAAAGAACACCTGAAGAAATTCACAACCACCAAAGAAGCACTATAAAACGTTCTGAAGGATATTCTAGAAAAAGGACAACAAAACAACAATTCCATGAATCCTAATAGAATAAATTCACCAAGCAAGGCAAGCAATTAAACAGAGGGAAAAGAAAAAGACCCAACAACAAGAAAATAGTACGACAAAGATAAGTCAATACAAATCAGTTATAAACATCAATGTAAATGGTCTCAATTCACCAATCAAAAGAAATAGATGGGCAGAACAGATCAAGAAACAAGATTCAATAATATGCTGCATACAAAAATACATTTAAGTCAAAAAAAAAAATTCACAGACTGAAAGTCAAAGGATGGAAAACAATACTACATGTGATAAGAGCCAAGAAAAAAGCAGGGGTACCTATTCTACTTGCAGATAAAGTTAATTTCAAGCCAAGATGATCAGAAGAGAAAAAAGTCACTACATCCTTGTTAAGGGAACAATCCAAGAGGAAGAGATAACAATCATACGTACATATGCGCCAAATATCAGTGCACCCAACTATATAAAACAAACATTAATGGATACGAAATATCAGACAAGCATTAATACAATTGTAATGAGGTACCTCCATACCCTACTGTCACAAATAGGTCAACTAGACAAAAAATTAACAAAAAATATCAGAGCTGAGCGAAACCTTTGAACAAATGAACTTAGTAGGTATCTATAGAGTTTTCCACCCAACAGCAGAATACCCATTCTTCACAACTGCACATGGGACTTTCCCAAAACAGACCACTTACTAGCTCATAGGACATGTGGTAAGTAAATGCAAAGGAACTGAAATTATCCCATGCATATTATCAGACCCTAGTGCAGTAAAATTAGAAATCAATGGCAAAAGAAACCACAAAAACTACATAAACGTATGGAAATTAAGTAACACTCTCTTGAACAACCAATGAGTCACTGATGAAATTAAAGACAAAATTAGACAGTTTCTACAATTAAACAATAATGCTAATATGACATACCAGAACTTATGGGATATAATGAAAACAGTCCTATGAGGGAAATTTATAGTAGTGAATCCCCACATCAGAAAAAGAGTGAGTTCAAATAAATAATCCGATATTGAACCTCAAGCTTCCAGAAAAAGAAAAACAGGTTAAACCTGAAGCGTGTATGAAGGTGGAAATTATAAAGATCAGAGCAGAAATTAATGCAATTGAGGCTAAGAAAACACTACAAAGAATCGATGAATCAAAGAGTTAGTTCTTTGAAAGATTAAATAAAATAGACAAACTTTTAGTCATCCTTATCAAAAAAAGAAAACAAAAGACTCAAATCCATGGAATTAGTAATGAAAAGGGAATAAGCACAATGGATTCTGCAGAAATCCAGAAGATCATCAGTGCCTACTTTGAGAACATGTACTCTAATAAGATGAAAAATGCAGAAGAAATGGACAGATTCATAGAGGCAAATGATTATCAAAACTAGGTCAAGAAGATATAAAAATTCTACATAACCTAATATCAGTCAATGTAATTGAAGAAACAATTCTAAAACTATCAACAAAGAAAAACCCAGGTCCTGATGGATTTAGTGCTGAATTTCACAAGAAATTTAGAGAAGATATAGCGCCATTACTCCTCAAACTCCTTAATAAAACTGAAAGGGAAGCATTACTCCCAAATTCATTACTCCCAATAATCCCAAGCATTATTCTGATACCAAAGCCAGAGAGGGATCCAACCAAAAAAAGAGAACTACAGGCCAATCTCCTTCATGAACATAGATGCAAAAATCTTCAATCAGATATGGGTAAACAGAATGCAGAAAATGATCAAGATTGTACACCATGACCAAGTAGGCTTCATCCCAGGCATGCAGGGATAGTTTAACATATGCAAATCAATAAATGTAATACATCACATTAACAGAACCAAGGACAAAAAAACACATGATCATCTCAATAAAAGCGGAAGAAGCATTTGACAAACTCCAACACGCTTCATGATAAAAGCCCTATAGAAAACTGGAATAGAAGGTCTTTAACTCAATCTGACAAAAAAGCCATCTAGAACAAACCGAGAGCCAACATCATACTAAATGGTCAAAAACTGAAAGCTTTCACTCTAAAATTAGGAACAAGACAAGGATGACCGTTATCACTACTCCTGTTCAATATAGTTCTGGAAATATTAAACAGACCAATTAAACAATAGAAAGAAATAAAAGGAAAAAGAACAGGAAAGGGAAAAGTTAAATTATCATTATTTGCTATTCTACATGATATTCTACATAGAAGACCCCAAAAACTCCACCAAAAGAATCCTAGAATTGATATCCAAATTCAGTAGTGTAGCTGGGTATAGAGTCAGCACTCAAAAAACAATAGAATTCCCCAAAAAAGCCACATAAACACATGGAACCTAAGTAATATCCTTCTGAATGACAGCTGGGTCACAGAAGAAATTAAGCAATTTCTACAGTTAAATGATAATGACAATACAACATACCAGAACTTATGGGATACAATGAAAGCAGTGTTATGGGTGAAGTTTATTGCATTGAGCTCCCACATCAAGAAGACAGAACAAGCTCAAATAAACAACTTAAGGTTGAAGCTCAAACAACTAGAAAAAGAAGAACAAAATAAACATAAAGCTCATGCAAGAGAGGAAATTATTAAGATCAGAGCTGAAATCAATGCAATTGAGACCAAGAAAACAATACAAAAAATCAACGAATCAAAGAATTGGTTCTTTGAGAGACTACACAAAATAGACAAATCCATAGCCAACTTGATCAAAAAAAGGAAAGAAAAGACCCAAATTCATGCAATAAAAAATGAAAGGGGTGAAGTCACAACTGACCTATTAGAAATCTAAAGGATTATCAACACCTACTTCATGAACTTATACTCAAACAAGATGGAAAACATGGAAGAAATGGACAGATTCCTAGAAACATACAAATTACCAAAACTAAACCAAGAAGAGACAAAACCTTTAGTAAACCAATATCAGCCATTGAAATTGAAGAGGTGATTAAAAACCTACCAACAAAGAAAAGCCCAGGGCCTGATGACTTCACAGCTGAATTCTACAAGAAATTCAAAGATGATCTAATACCATTATTCCTCAAACTCATTAATGAAATTGAAAAGGAAACAGTACTTCCAAAATCATTCCTGGAAGCAAGCATTACTCTGATACTAAAGCCAGAAAAGGATCCAACTGAAAAAAAGAACTACAGACCAATCTCTCTAATGAACATAGACGCGAAAATTCTCAACAAGATTCTAGCCAACAGAATACAATGAATTATCAAGAAGATTATACACCACGATCAAGTAGGATTCATCCCAGGGATGCAGGGATGGTTCAACATATGCAAATCAATATATGTAATACACTATATCAACAAAGTCAAAGACAAAAATCACATGATCATCTCAATAGAAGCAGAAAAAACATTTGACAAAATCTATCACCCATTCATGATGAAAACACTACAGAAATTAGGAATAGATGGTGTATATCTAAATCTGATAAAAGCCATCTATGAAAAACCAACGGCCAACATTACACCAAGTGGCCAGAAACTGGAAGCTTTCACACTAAAATTTGGAACAAGACAAGGTTGCCCAGTGTCACCACTGTTGTTCTACATAGTTCTAGAAACACTAGCAAGAGCAATTATACAAGAGAAAGAAATAAAAGGAATAAAAATAGGAAAAGAAGAAGTTAAACTATCCTTATTTGCAGATGACATGATACTATACATAGAAGACCCAAAAAACTCCACAAAAAAACTGCTGGATTTAATAACTAAATTCAGTTGTGTTGCTGGATACAAAGCCAACACCCAAAAGTCAATAGCATTCCTATACACAAACAATACACCCACTGAAAAAGAAATAACAAAAGATATACCTTTCACAATTGCACACACAAAAAAAATACTTAGGAATCTATCTAACAAAGGAAGTAAAAGATCTTTACATCAAAAACTACAGCACTCGAAAAAAGGAAATTGAAAAGGATATCAAAATTGGAAAGACATCCCATGTTCCTGAGTAGGAAGAACCAACATAGTGTAAATGGTATACTTCCTAAACTACTATACAGATTTAATGCAACTCCAATCAAGATACCACTAGCATACTTCAAAGAATTAGAAAGGACAATCATGAATTTCATCTGGAACCAGAAGAGATCAAGAATAGCAAAAACTCTTCTGAGCAACAGGGGAAAAGCAGGGGGCATCACAGTCCCCAACCTAAAATTATACTATGAAGCTATAGTATTAAAAACAGCATGGTACTGGCAAAAAGACAGACCTGAGGATCAATGGAATAGATTGGAGGATACAGAAACAACCCCAAACACACTCAAATACCTCACCTTTGACAAAGGAGCCAAATACCCTCACTGGAAGAAAGATAGCCTATTTAACAAATGGTGCTGGAAAAATTGGCTCACCACATGTCGAAAACTAAAACTAGATACATGTCTCTCACCATGTACTAAACTCAAAACAAAGTGGATCAAAGATCTAAATACTAAAACAGAAACACTGAATTTACTGGAGAATAGAATAGGAAAAACCCTTGAAGACATAGGTGTAGGGAAAAAATTTATGAACAGAACCCAGACTGCACGGGAAACAATACAGAGAATCAGTGCTTGGGACCACATGCTATTAAAAAGCTTTTGCACAGCAAAAGAAATCACCAACAGAGCAGGGTGAAAACCCACTGACTGGGAAAAAAAATTTTGCTAGCTATCCATCAGACAAAGGTCTAACATCTAGAAAATACAAAGAACTCAAAAAAATTAAACCTCTCAAATTTAAAGACCCAATCCAAAAATGGGCAACTAAAATAAATAAACATTTATCAGATGAAGAAATAAAAATGGCAAATAAATATATGAAGAAATGTTCAACATCACTAGTCATTTGAGAGATGCAAATCAAAACAGCACTAAGATTCCACCTCACTCCAGAAAGAACCGCATATATGGAAAAATCAACCAATAACAAATGCTGGCGGGGCTGTGGGGAAAAAGGAACTCTCCTCCACTGTTGGTGGGAATATCGACTGCTCCAGCCACTGTGGAAATCAATATGGAGATTCCTCAAAAAACTACAACTGGAGGTTCCATTTGACCGAGCTATTCCCCTACTGGGTATCTTCCCAGAAGAATTAAAATCGTCATACCACAAGGACATATGCACCACCATGTTCATAGCAACACAATTTGTAATAGCTAAGTCTTGGAAACAACCTAAATGCCCAACAACCAATGAATGGCTAAAGAAGATGTGGTTTTTCTACACAATGGAGTACTACACAGCCATTAAAAAGGATAAACTAGAGTCATTTGTAGATAAATTAATGTTCCTTGAGAACATACTTTTAAGTGAAATAAATCAGACACTCGTGAGTACACGTCGAATTGTTTCTCTGATATGAGAAACCATAACTGTAAATAAGGACAAAGAGGTGTAATAGATATTATATAAAAGGAAGATAATATACAAAGGAGAGGGTTACTAGAAAGAGAGAAGGGGGAAAAGCAGAAAGGCAATAAAGGAAAGAAAAGGGAAAGGGAAAATATGGAAAATTATGAATAAACCTGCTGTAAATAGGGAGGGAGGGAACAGAAGAGAGGGGTGGGGAAGAGGGGGGAGAACCAAGATGCATCATGTACAGGTACAAAATAAATGTGATGAATGTGACCATTATATTTAAAATGTACCAATACATGTTCTTGGTTAAAATTAAAAAAAAATATACCATTCCCATACACAAATAGCAAACTCACTGAGAGAGAAATTAAGAAAATAACTGCTTTCATAATATCATCAATGAAAATGAAATACTTAGGAATCAATCTAATGAAGGAAGTAAAAGACCTTTACATTGAAAACTACAGTACTCTGAAAAAGAAGATGGAAAAGTGTACCAGAAAATGGAAAGATATCCCTTGTTCTTGGATTGGCAGAATCAATATAGTGAAAATGGCCATACTTCCAAAACTTTTACGCAGATTTAATGTAATCCTGATCAAAATACCAATAGCATACCTCACAGAACTAGAGAAAGTAATCCTGAAATTCATTTGGGATCAGAAGAGACCTAGAACAACAAAAGCAATTCTGGGCAACAAAGGCAAAGCAGGGGCCATCACAATCTCCAACTTGAAATTATAGTACAAAGATAACATGATAAAAATAGTATGATACTGGCAAAAAAAAAAAAAAACAGATGCGAGGATCAGTGGAACAGAATAGAAGATGCAGAAACAATGCCAAACACACTGAGCCACCTTATCGTTGACAAAGGGGTCAAACACCTTCACTGGAAGAAAGAAAGCCTATTTAATAAATGCTGCTGGGAAAACCAGCTTTCCACATGCTGAAGGTTAAAATTAGACCCATATTTCTCACCATGCAGTAAACTAAAATCAAAATGGATCAAACATCCAAATATTAAAACAGAAACATTTTATCCGCTAGAAAATAAAAATAGATAAAACTCTTGAAGAAATAAGCGTAGACAAAGACTTTATGAACAAAATCCCAATCACACAGGAAATATTACAAAGAATCAACAAGTGAGATTTCATCATATTAAAAAGCTTTTGCACAGCAAAAGAAACCACCAATCGAGTAAAGAGACAACTCAGAGAATGGGAAAAAATGTTTACCAGCTGTTGGACAAAGGGCTAGTATCTAGAAAATATAAAGAATGCAAAAAAGTCAGATTCCTCATATTCAAAGATACAATCCAAAAATGGGCATCTGAAACAAGCAGACACTTCTCAGATGAAGAAGTACAAACAGCAAATAAATATATTTAAAAGTACTCAACATCACTGGTCATTCAAGAAACGCAAATCAAAACAACATTGAGACTCCTTCCAACTCCAGAAAGAATGGTTATCACTAAGAAATCAACCAACAACAAATGCTGGCAAGGCTGTGTGGAAAAAGGAACTCTTCTCCACTATTGGTGGGAGTGTAAACTGGTACAACCACTGTAAAAATCACTATGGAGATTCCTTTAAAACCTAAAACTAGAGGTTCCATTGACCCAGTTATTCCCCTTCTTGGTGTCTTCCCAAAAGAGTTAAAAGCATAATTCCATGGTGATATATGCACACCTATGTTTACAGCAGCACAATTTATAATATTATAATAACTAAATCTTGGAAACAGTTCAATGCCCATCAACAGATGAATGGTTAAAAAAAAATGTGGGCTTTACATATAATGGAGTACTACTCTGCCATACGAAGGATAAACTTGGGTCATTTGTAGGCAAATGGATGCACCTTGAGACCACACTTTTAAGTGCAATAAATCAGATGTGCATGTTTAAATATCACATTGTTTCTCTTGTGTGAGAGCATAAATAAGGAACCAAATTTATGATAGCTATTGGGAAGTAGGAAGAAAAAGTTCAAATGGGAGGGGGAACAAGGGAGGGGAGGAGTGAAGGAATGGAAAAGAAGAAAATAAGAGAATAGGAGGAAAAAGTGAAAACACAGCTTTTATAAATAAGGAGAGGAAGAAGGGTTAAAAGGAGGGTTGTAGAATGGGAGAGAAAAAGAATCAAGATATACTATGCACAGGTACAAACTCCCTATGATGAATGTGATCACTATGAATATCAAAACTGTACTGAAAAGATGCAGAATACAAATACAAATAAGCATGTACAAAATGTAAAGTACAAGATGTGGTCACTTTATGACCCTGTGCCGGGAAGTTCTCTGTTCCAGGGTTCCAGGGAAAGCTGCAAACTTACAACGCACCCAGAGTTGCAAGAGGAACCGCAAAAAGGAACAGTTACACAGCCCGCCAAGCCCAGCCCGCCAAAAGAAGCCCGCCGAGAAGGGATCGCTTCCGCTTAAGTTTGAATAAACGCGGGGACCAATCATGTGCCGCCACGCTTTCCTTTCCCGCACGCGCCCTCCCCTTCCTGCGTCTGTTTCTTACCCCATAAAAACCCCACACTCCTGTAGTTCGGGGCCATTACCTCTGCCTCTTGTGTGAGGGGTACGTATTGGCCCAGAGCTCTGTTTGAACAAAGCTTGTTGTTTTTGCATCGAACCTGGTCTCTTGTCGTTCTTGGGCGCCGCTCACCCTTGTGCCGGGTAAGTTGGGGAGGTTTTTTTGGCCTCAACAGTACCAATAAAATTAATTTGTTAAGTGTACCTGTAAAGTTAATTTTAAAAAAAGAACCTATCGGGCCCACCCAGGGGATCTGCACATCTCGAAGCCCTTAACTTCTTCATCTGTGAAACTCTTTTGGTCACACATGCAGAAGATTTAGAAATTATGATGTGGACATCTTAGGGGTTGCATTATGCAAGCCACTGCAGCTGTTTAGAGTTAAATAACCCAGCACATGCAAACACAAAGCAGGATCACGGTTGAACGGACACATGTTCATTTCATGCTGCTGCCCAGCTCTGGCCCGACATCTTCCTGCTCTCTGAGAAGCTCTGTACCCAGGGAGAAGCATAAACTCCAGTGGCAGCCACTGAGGATCAAGCCCTCGCTGTGCCCTTACCAGTTTAGGTGTCGGGAAAGTATGCGATTGCTCTGTGCTGCAGGGTCTCTGGCTGTGACAGATGACAGCAAAGCCTGACTCCCGGGGTTCTTTATTTTTTTTTATTTATTTATTTTATTTCAATGGTACATTTTAGATGTACATAGTGATAACATTCATCATAGGGGATTTGTACCTGTACATGATAGATGTTGTTGCTTCTTTTTTTCCCATTCCCCTCCCCTCCCTTCCCCTCCTCCTCCCTCCTTATTTACAAAAGATTTGTTTCCATGTTTTCCTTCCATTTCTTATTTCTCTTGTCCCTCTGTTCCTTTCCCCCTCCCTTGTTCCCTTTCCCATTTGGACATTTTCTTCCCTTTCCCAATATAATACATTTTAGTCTTTATTTACACTTTCAGTTTCTCACACCAGAGAAACAATGCAGTATTTAAACATGTGTGTCTGATTTATTTCACTTAAGACTATGGTCTCAAGATGCATCCATTTACCTAGGAATATGGCAGAGTAGCACTCCATTGTATTAAAAAACCACATTTTCTTTATCCATTCCACTGTTGATGGGCATTTGGGCTGTTTCCAAGATTTAGCTATTACAAACTGTGCCACTATAAACATGAGTGTGTATATATCGCCGCAGTATGATGCTTTTAATTCTTTTGGGAAGATACCAGGAAGGGGAGTAGCTGGGTCAAATGGAATCTCTAGTCCTAGTTCCCTGAAGAATCTCCACACTGATTTGCATAGTGGTTGCACCAGTCTACACTCCCACCAACAGTGGAGAAGGGTTCCTTTGTCTCCACAGCCCCTCCAGTATTTGTTATTGGCTGATTTGTTGATAATAGCCATTCTTTCTGGAGTGAGGTGAAATCTCAGAGTTGTTCTAATTTGCATCTCTTGAATGACCAGCGATGTTGAACATTTCTTCGTATACCTATCTACTCTTTCTACTTCTTCATCTGAGAACCATCTATTCATTTCAGTTGCCCACTTTTGGTTTGGGTCTTTAAATTTGCGGGGGGTCTGATTTTTTTGAGTTCTTTATATATTCAAGATGTTAGTCCTTTGTCAGAGGAATAGCTGGCAAAATTTTTTTCCCACTCTGTGGGTTGTCTCTTTGCTCTGTTGGTAGTTTCTTTTGCTGTACAAAAGCTTTTTAATAAGATCAGGTCCCAGTTGTTGATTCTTTGTGATATTTCCTGGGCAACTGGGGATTTGTTCATAAAGTCCTTGCCTACACCTATGTCTTCAAGAATTCTACCTAGTCTATCTTCCAATAGATTTAGTGTTTCTGTTTTAATATTTAGATCTTTGATCCACTTTGATTTTAGCTTAGTGCATGGGGAAAGATAAGGGTCTAGCTTTAACCTTCAGCATGTGCAGAGCCAGTTTTTCCAGCACCATTTATTAAAGAGACTCTTTCTTCCAGTGAGGTTGTTTGGCCCCTTTGTCAAAGATAAAGTGACTGATAAGGTGACTGAGAGTTTGGACCTATTTCTTCATCTTCTAATCTGTTCCATTGGTCCTGGGGTCTGTTTTTGTGCCAGTATCATGCTGTTTTTATTACAGTAGCTTTGTAATACCGTTTTAGATCAGGGATTGTGATGGCCCGTGCTTTGCTTTTGTTGCCCAGAACTGCTTTTGCTATTCTAGGTTTCTTTTGGTTCCAAAGGAATTTTAGGATTATCTTCTCTAATTCTGTGAGGTATGCTATTGGTAACTTAGTTCTCCCAGGATTCTTAACACAGAGAATGCTGAGGAAAATGTCTGCCACTCCTCTAGGTGTCAACACGGCCATCATTCCTGCAAAGTCACCACCCTAAAGTCTCCCCATGGATGTTCTTCACATTCTACGATGGCCTCCCTTGTCCCCCACCCACCTACCTCTTCTTTGACCAAACAGCAGGACCCAGCTCACTGCCTGCATGTTCACAAACAGCTAAGGACTGCTGGCCCTGGGAGGTTTCACTCGCCTTAAGACCACTCGGCAAAACATTCGCCATTTTTCTAAGGTAGTCTGTGAATTCCTACTTTGAGAAACCTTGGATTTCTTGGAAATATTGGATTGTGAATTTGTCAGACAAAACTGTGGGTCATATCATCTAGCAGCTGAAAAGCCTGTATCTTGTCTCACTCCTTGGATGGCACATTGGGTCTCTGCAATTCAGTATATTTGTCTGTTAAGGAAGTGAGTATGTTACATGATCCCCCACTTCCTACAGCTCTAAAGTCCTTTCCAAAGAAGAAAAGGAAACCTATCTCTGAAGGTAAGTGAAAGTTTTTGGATGATGTAGTAGTAGCTCTTCCATGAATCAGTCAGAAGAGGAGACAGACAAAGGGAAATGAGTTGGGGTGCAGCACTGGCCACAGCTGTAACTTACATTTTAGCCTTGCAAACTGTATTAAGAACAAAAATCAGGAAAACCTAACCTGGAGGTTTCCAGTGGAAAACACCACTGTGGCATGTGCACTGTGCTCTGAAATGTGGCCTCTTCTCTCTCCCGAAACATGCTTGTTTTCTGTAAATTAAAGTGGTGACTACCTGGAAGACTAAAGATGTTCTCCATTCATCTCTCTCAAATTTAATTTCACAGTTAATTTTTAAACCAAGCACTATAGGAACTCCTAAATTAAACATGAAAGGATCCAGTGCAATGAAACACAGTCCTACATAGATGCTGCATCACGTTGCCTCAATTGGATAAGGAGGGCGAAGGGAGGATGAGAGCCTTGGTGTTTCCAGCAGAAAGGAGCCCACAAATGGTGGCAATCTTTCTTAACACATGATCACAGGGGCCAGACAAAGGACACGGGGGAGAAGAGTATTATCTCCTTAAGGCTGTGAAATATTTTTCATTAAGACTGTGTTAGAATATGACTTTGATATGACTTTATACACCAAGAGAGCCTAGAAGCCTTAGCTGTGATAATGGAGTTTTCAGAATGCTGCACTGGGAAGTATGAAGCACTATTACAGATACTAAGTGCAAGAGTTAGAGGATTGCTCCAATTTTGTTCTTTGGGCCTTTCAATAAAAACTATTTCACAAGGATGAGAAATATGACCCCAAGAAAGTACCACTCAGGATTAGCTATAGAACCAGAAGTAGAAATAACCTAAGGAATTTTCTGAAATCATTTCATCCCATCAAGGTATTAAAGGCCTAAGAAAACTCGTCCCTGCTCAGTCACACCTAACCAAAGGGGCACAAAGGCAGGGGAGACAGAGCCCGCCCCTGCCCAGGGGCCAGGCTAGACCAATCCCAGGAGACCTCGTCATCCAGCTCAAGTATCCAGCTCTACCATAATGTGGACCTGCCCACCCCCCCCCCGGGGCGTCCGGAAGCACCGGAGTTACAGAAACAGGTAGAACACCTCTCCTCCTGACACCTCTGCAACCATCTCCACCTTCTACACCAAGACACACACCCAGGTAGGGCCGGTGTTGGGGGTTTCACAAATTGTTGCTTGTAAATATATAGAAAAATATATTCTATTCGTAAGCTACATTTGTGTTATAAAACAGGGAAACTCACATTATTTTAAGCCTATGGAATAGTCATCAAGACAAAACCATTAACAATTAATAAATTCAAAAAATTGAATATAGAGCAAATTTTCTGCCCATAACTGAGCCAAACTATAATTCTATAACAGAAAGATGACAGAAAAATGGTTGACATTTGGAAGTCAAATAACATATGTCTAAACATTCTATGAGTCAAAGAGGAAGTCTCAAAGAAAAATTTTCAAGTAGAGAAAACTAGGCGTAACTGGAGTACAACAGATCAAAATCTGTAGGATGCGGCTAAAGTAACGTCGACAAAAACAAGTTAAAATAGCTTGACTGTGGGCATTGATGGAGGAAGGAGAACAGGCATACGAGTTACCTCAAATATAATCAGCGTGTAGACCCCCGCAAGGATGGCCGCTGCAATGGTCACTTGTGCTTCTACACTGATTCGGAGGTACTGATGAGACAGCAGGAGAGGGACGCCCTGGGTCTGCTGGAAGGAGGTCCAGATGCTGATGGAAACCGTTTCTCTGTAAAATGAAGCACAGACTTTATAGCTGCCCAGAGAAACAGATTCTGGGTCAACCATTAGTGTCCTTCCCTCCACACCCTTCCTAGCCCCAGTCAGCCACGGCTGTACTCAGAGCCCAGAGGGATCTTGGGATGATTCGGCCCAACACCTGCCCTCACAAGTCAACAACGTGCAATGCAGAACACAACCTTTCTGGGCCAACATGGCCATCAGTGAAGGCTCCTCGGCCCCCAGCCACAGCATCCACCTCCCTGCAGGCACCACTCCAATAATTAACAAGAGGCAGCAACCTACACAGTTGGTTTTAGCCATTAATTTCCTTTCATCCACCTCACCAACATACCTGGCTGCTTTACCTGCTAACAAATAGCAAAGCCAACCATTTAAACTTCAGTCACTGATCATGATGAGGAAAGCACCACAAAAAAGAAAGTCTGTAAATACTCAAACATTTATGGCATGTTAAAACTGAAGCATTTCCCTAAAGGTCAGTCAGTAACTTTTGTGAACCTACTTGTGTCCCTGTAAAACTCCTATTTTGAAGTTCTCACCCCCAGTACCTCAGAATGTGACTGAATTTACAGGTAGAGCCTTAAAGAGGTAATAAAAGTTAAATGAGGTTATTAGGGTAGATCCTAACCCAAAAAGATAGACACAGACGCATACACAGGAAAGATATTGTAGGAAGGTGACAATCTAGATGCCAAGAGGAGTCTTCAGGAGAAAGTAGGCCTCTGACACCTTGATCTTGGATTTTTAGCCTGTAGAACTTGAGAAAATAAATGCCTGATGTTTCATTCCCCCAGTCTGCACACTTTGGTCTGGCAGACCTAGCTGACTCACAGTAAACAAAAGCACAGAATTAATACGGAGTCACATTAGTAAAAAATAGCAAAAGAATCCCAAAATTTCCTAGAATTCTGCATTGTATGTCTTCAGAATGTTAATGAAATTAGAATATTAACTTTAAAAAACACCTTTTGCTTCAAAGTAGATCCTAATGTCAATCCTCTGTGTCCCAGCCAAGAGAGTGGTACTGCCTCCCACAGCCTGCGTTTTCACCATCTACACTGAACACCTTCTCCAAGCCACATCTTCCCGCTGGTTCTACTTGTGCCTACTTTGGTGTCCTAGAAGTCAAGCTTTTTAGGTGAATACTATGATTTGAGCGTGTCTCCTAAAAAGCTCATTAACTCTTGAATTCATATGTTGATGGCATTTGGAGGAGCAGCAGCCTTTGGGAAAGAATTAGATTAGGTGAGGTCACGACGGTGAGCCCTCCACTGTGGCAATAGAAGCTCTAGGCGAGAAAGATGAGATTTTGGAGCTGGTGTGTGCTGTCTCTCTCCACGTGGTACCCTCTGCCGTGTCCTAATGCAGCAGGAAGCCTTGCCAGGTGATGAACAGATGTTGCAGCATGCACTAGGGCTTCCCAGCCTCCAGAAGAGTAGGTCAAATAAACTTCTATTCTGTATAAATCACCCAGTCCTGGCTGTCCCATTACACCAACAGAAAACAGACTAAGACAGTGAGACTGAGACAACAACCACCCTGCTGAAGACCTCGTTCCGGGAGAACCACCTGCTCAGTATCGCAAACGTCCTGCTCGCCACCAAGTGTTCACTTCTTCTTGGGTTTAAAGGTACTGTCCAGTTGTGGGTGACCTGTAACAACCAAAGCGTGAGACCATGGTAAGTCTTTCCACTCGAAGCATCATCCAGAATCTGGCACCATTCTGTTTGAGCATTTGTTTAGAATAAGAAAAAGAGAAAGAGAAGAGCAGCAAAACGTTTTTATATGAGCTTATCTAGGTTGTATGATGCCGGGAATTTCCACGATTCAGAAGATATTAAGAAAAAAAGTAGACAAAAGCATAAATACTGAATTAGTATAAAAGGTATGAAAAGCGCAGAACGTAATGGTCCCTCAGTAGCTACCAGGGTTGTTTCCAGAACTCTCAAGGATACCAAAATCGCTGGATTCTCAAGTCCCTGTAGGCATAATATCTGACTATCATCTGCACACATGCTTCCTTGTACCCTGGATCTTCTCTAAAATACGTATGATATCTAATACATGTAAATTCTGTGTAAAATACTTGGTTTTTTACACTAAATGGTTTAGGGGAAAATCAAAGAAAAAAGTTTTTCATGTTCAGTACAGACAAAAATATTTCGCAAGTATTTTCAATCTGCACTTGGTTAAATCAACAGATGAGAAACCTGTAAATAGCGAGGGCCAAATGTACAAACTTATGAGTAAAAGAAATCACTAAAATTACTGGAGACTTGAAGTCCCCCTAGTCCTGAGGTGACTTACAAGAACTGCTTCTTTAGAACTATTTCCTGCTCACAGCCTGGAGGCAACAAACATGTCCCCAGAAAACTCTCTGCGCCCGTGTCCCAAGACCCCCCACAACGACTCCCCACCCAAGGTGGCGCTTCCTCTGCTTCTGGCAAACCCACCCTGTGCCTTCTTGTCCCCCGGGGGCCAGGATGAGAGGGACTGACTGAGAGCAGAGGGCAGCTGGCCAATGGGAAAAAGGACTTCCAGTGGGTGGACTGCAGTCTTACCCACAAATCACCAGCGAAATTGAAGACAGGCGCTCTAATCAATCAAAGCAGAGAAGCTCACGCACGAAAGAACAGAAATTCTCTCACACACTTAGGTCTTTGGCAAGAGTACATTTGGGGAAAAAATGTTCTAGTAAAGTTCTTGTGTTCTTTGGGTTCCTAGAACTGAATTTGTATATGGACATCTGGGGAGTGTCAACATGTTATGAAGGGCCTGTCTGCAAAAGTAGGAAGCTCAATACAATTCCCTTAATTTGGGTTATAACTATGCATGTGCTGAAAAGGCCGCTGTAGCAGGAACTGGGTCTAGAGTTCTACATCACAGTAAGGTAATAAAGTCAACAGTTTATGATGCATTTCAAAATAACCAGAAGAGGCTGAAGGTCCCCAACACATAGAAATGATAAATGTTTGAGGAGAGAGAAATGCTCATCATCCTCATTTGGTCATTACACATTGTATACATGTTTCAAAGTATCATACTGTGTGTTCTTGGTAAAAATAATAAAAAAATTTTAAAAAAAAGTATCATACTGTGTCCCTGGGAGCAGGTGGACCAACTTAATATTATACATCAATTAAAATTTTATTAAAATATTTTTTAAAAGACTAGAATGTGCCACCCTCTTCTGCGGAAGGATGTCGGACACGGGGTAGATAGAAGTGTGCCTTTCTTCCACATTACCAAAGGTCCTGCAGTGGGCTGTGCATATCACACAGTGGGAATCAAGGTTATTTCCTAAGAATGTGGCAGGGCAACCAGCTTAAAATGTTGGTGTTGCACTGGTCATTGACCAGGAAACTGCATCCTTCCTCCAAGCTAGATCTTGGCTCTATGGACCATACTCTATGAGGCAGAAAAATGTGAGGGGTACAGCCCCTCACACTAGCGGAGTTTTCTTCTACTGGCTGGTTACAAGGAAAACCCATGAACTACATCTAAGATGTTCATGCAGAAGTCACTGTGAACACCCAGTGCAGTCCCTGAAGCCAGGAGTCAGGTGGGCCAGATGCATGAGTGAATGGTACCTCCGATCACTGGGCCCTGGCCACTGCAACACTCACGGCTACTGGCTCTCTCCCTCTGGATGCCTCTGCAGGATGTGAGCTGAGACAAGAGCAGTACAGTGGCCGCTGGCTATAGACCCAGAAGCTCCAGGGATCCGTGCGCTCAGCAACCATCCACACACAAGGCAGGTCTTCTATATCATGAGGTGAAGCCAGATTGAATTGTACTTCACAACAAAAACTACTTTCAAATAGTAATGTCTCCCTACATGGCCTGGTAAAATGGTTCTGAATGAAGTCACAAATCTGCTTTTACTGAAATGGCAAGTTTTAGAAATGATTTAAAGAAAGGAAAAAGGAATTTCAACAACAAAGTGAAAGATAAGCGTCAATGGTTTAACTAATAATGGTGTTATTACCTTATGGCTTCCCATCAAATCCATTCAAGAGTAAACTCAATTATAATTGTATAATGAGATTTTACAATTGCTTTCAAATAACACGTAACTGTAACCTGCTGTGGCTGTCGCCGTCTCGAGTTCAAAGCACCCATTTGGGTCACCTCCACCACGACATGCTCTTCTCTCCCAGAACGAGCTGGTCCACCCGCTGCCAGGGGCCCCGCCAGGTTGAGCTGGAGCAGTGTGGAGTCTGCGTGGCCACTGAGGTTCACAGCTGAGGGTATGTCAAGGTGAACCACAGAGTGAGGAGAAAAAACCTATGTCCCCAAAACAGCCCCCAGACACATGCCCTTCTCCATACACAAAGAAACACACATTCTCGCACTTACTCCGCCTGCCCTACAGGTTTGGCAAGTCCTGTCTCCCCAGCCTAAGCGCCTCTGCACGCAGCTGGTTCTGTCGGTGTTCCACTGTGTCCAGCACGCTCCACCTGAGGCCTGCGTGCTGTCTCCCAGCCCCACTGCCATCTCTGCTTCCACTTTTTGCAGCTATCTTAAGACTCCCCCAAGTTCCTACTGGTGTCTGCAACAACAGAGACTATGCACAGCAGCCAGTCCAGTCATTTCAGTCTAGAAAAGAAAACTGCTGTAGGTAGAAAATAAATTTCACAATTGTTTAAGCTTTATGTCAGGTTGCAACATCTAGCAGCAGCTAGATGACTCAATAGCCAATTCTTTGTTCTTCCTTAAATCCCTAAGGAAAAAAAAAAGGCAAGTAATTTATAGAGCAGACTTTGGAGGAGGCAGAACTTGACTGCTGATGGAGCATCCACAAGATTTGCACGGAGTGTTGGAAAAGTTCATTCTTTTCATTGCTGTGTTCCTCCTACAAAATGTACTGCTTCTAACCAAAAAAAGTACAAAACCTTCCTGGTAAAGAAAGTGTTCTACCATCCCTGTTGCCTAAGGGAGAGTCTGAAATGGACAGTCATCCTCGGCGTTCAGTCACACATCGCTGCTGCTTGTTGGGTCCCAGAAAGGACAAAAGGAAAAGGGAAGTCACACGTCGGACAGAACCTGCAAAGAAAAGGCGCAACAGATCCTGTTGCTTCTGCCACAACTGAAAGTATTCCCATTCTGGTCTTTCCCCCAGAACAGATTCAGAAGTATGTGAGCACAGAACATATTCCAGAGACCTCATAGACACAGAAGGTGAGAGAGCGTCCCCCAGAAGCTACCATCAGAAGAGCAGCAGGCTTCTCCCTCCAGTATCCCTCCCTTCAGCACCCACTTCACACCAAAGTGAATGAAGAAGACAACGCCTTTACAACTGAGGTCTCAAGCCCTAGCGGGGAGATGCTAAACCACCTGCAATTCACCACCCAGTGCAATGCACACCACATCCAAGGGAAGCAACACCCACACACCCGCCCACCTTCTTTTTCTCTCATCCTCTACCTGCTCAGGGCTCAGAGTACATCCTGAAGATCTGGTGTCCACGGTGGCTTCCAGACACCAGCACACAGGAGCCTTGGTGTCCAGCCCCACCCTATGGTTAGCTTTGACCCTTGCCATCCCACATACTGAAATGTTCATTGTGACCCTAACACACAGCTCCAGGGCCCCGGTGAACTGGCTGCTCTCCCCTACATCTGGAGAACCCCATTGTCTTTTGAGACCCCACTTGCACTCTCCTCTTGTTAAGTCTGGCCTTACTCCCTGCATCTTTGCCAGAAGCGTCTCTGTTGTACATCATGTATTCTGTTGCAAAAGTGTTTGTTCACACCACCCTGCGGTTGGTTTTAGGTGTTTCTTCCCAGCGGGTCTAGCTCTGCAAAAGCAGGAACAATGGCTGGGTCATGTTTTGATTTCCCTGGAGATCAACAGTCATCCCCCAGTTAGATATCCAAATCAGTGTTTAACTGATTTGTTTACAGTATCATCCATAAAGTGCTCTGGACCTAGATGAGAATCTCAGAGGTAGAGCTTGCGGAACAGAAGTCAGAGAGATCTCTCTGCTCTCTGGCTGCCTCCACCACAATCTTCCTGCCTTTCCCACTGTCTAAATCTAAGCAATCATCCAAGACCTGACTTGACACTCCTCTCTGACTCTGTCTCCTCTGGGTCCCCGGCGGGCTGCCCCTCCTTGTCCCTGGATGTACTCTGATGAGCAGGGCCACCTCCTCTCTTCTATGGTGTCCTAGAGGCCTCGTGTGTGGCACGAGAAGGATGCAAACTGAGTGCTCTACACAGCAGGCCATGTGCTGCTCTGGACCGGAGCAAGCCCACAAGTGTAACAAAGGACCTTTGCTGACCCCCTCAAAGGCTTACCTTTTAGTGTGCTAGTGAGCCACCAAACATCAGCTCAGCTAACACTTGGTGAGGATTCTCTCCCCACCCAAACTTTGATCAGGCTCCACTGAGCCCTTTTCTGGACTAGGCATTTATCTCAGTCTCATCCTTGACCTTAATTTTAGCAAGAAATTCTCCCACCCCTGATATCCAATCAAGTTCCTTTTCATCTCCTGTGGTAGTTAATTTTGGGGTCAACTTGGCTAGACCCAAGATGCTCAGATATTTGGTCAAACATTAGTTCTAGGTGTATCTGTGAGGGGGTCTCAGAAAAAGATTAGCATTAGAATTGGTCCACTGCATGATCAGCACCCCCAGTGCAGGTGGGCCCCACCGTACCCACTGAGGATCCAGATAGAAAACCGGTGGGGAGAAGGAGGATTTGCACCCTCACTGTCTAACTGTTGAGCTGGGACGTTGCTCTGCTCCTGATTTAGGCATCCGCGGTTTTCAGGCCTCACACTCAGCTGGAATCTACACTGTCCAGCGTCCAGCACTCAGGCCTTCTGTCTACCTGACTGGCTTCCCCAGTGTCTGGCATGCAGGGGCTGAGTTACAGACTTCTCAGCCCCCATAATCATGTGAACCAGTGCCTTGTTATAAATCTCTTTATATATTTTCTTCTTGTTAACCTGTCTTGTTAGTCTCATGTACAAGGCCCCAGTTGGAGAATACGGGCAGGGGGCAGGAGGTGGTGGTTCTTTTCTTCCCCTACCTGTTTCCTTTACATTGTCTGTGAGCCTGGAATACAGTTTAGGGTATGATGGAAATAAAGAGAAAGGAGGAGGGGGAAGAAGGGAGGGAGGAATGAAAGTAGAGAGACAGAGGAAAGGAATGAAGGAGGGAAGGAGCGACGAAGGGGGAGCCAAGGAAGAAGGGAGGGTAGGCAATTAACCTACATGTCAAGGTTTCCTGACCTCTATTTATTTGCCAAGTGGTTTGGGAGCCTTTGAGAGGCCTTCTCCAGACAACAATCCAGGGACAAAGAATTCCAGGTGCTGCAATTACGGGTTTCTAAAATAAACCCTGTAATTACTGAGCTGACACAGCCTGACTGGTACCAAGAGAGGCAGAAGCTCACAAGCGGAAGGTCGCTTTGTTACTGCCCGACTAAAGGAGAGTGGTGCTTTCTCCAAAAGCCCTTCCAGTCCCAACAGACACCTGTGTCCCTCACCCAGGCCCCATCCAGGAGGCAACCAGAGGTCAGGGAAGCTCTCTGCTTGGGTGACAAGCACAAAGACACTGCTGTTGGCCTCTCAAAATTGGTCCTGACTCACTGCTCTGGACCTGTACTAAACACCACTCCTCTGGGAGTGGCCTCCGGGTCACCGCCCCTCTTCATTCCACAGCATGGTGCTCTGGGGGCATCTGAGTGTCCTCTGCAGTGCCTGAGCCCAGCCTGCCCCAGCTCCTCCCAGGCATTTTGCAGAGAGCCCTGGGAAGCTCAACTCAACCCCACAGAGGGTGATATTCCATGGAGCTGTGGCGCCCCCTGCAGCATCCCTGCCTCCTGCCTGGCTCTCTCCATCCCCCTGCCTCTCTCTCCCTTTATCCCAACACTCCGGGCCACTCAGGAGCGGAAAAGAGTTCCTGGATCACCCTGCTGCCAAGAAAGATGGGCCACCGGGATAGTCTCAAGCCCAAAGAACTTTGAAAAGTACTGCAGAATAAAAATGACACCCTGCCACTCAGCGGGATGAGGGAGGGCTTTGACTTGTTATGATCAATCTTCTTCTCTTAACCAGCTGTTTCCTTGGGATGCCTGCTGATAGACAGGGTTGCTCCACATAGAGCACTAAAAGCCTCTCTATACCTCCCTCCTTGTTGGAATCTCACTGCAGCCTGGGTCTAGACAAAGTGACTCTCCCTTCAGGTTCTCAGCAGGCTCCAGCCACCAGTAGTGACGTCACCAGGGAAAGCAGCGCCCATATCCTGTGGCCACCGTGATGCCAGTGTTCTGAGAAGGCCGGCCGGGCAGGGGGGAGGGTGCCAGGATGAAGTCTTGATTTCTTCAACCCATTGAGGGGAAGGCACAAAAGGAAAAACAGAGATTGTCAAAATCACAGAGCTCTTCGAATCTCTCCTGAGGACAGACTTCTTAGACTGAAGCTCAGACACACTTTTAAAGTAGTGCAAAATGCAAAGACATAAGCAAGGGATCCGCTAGACATGAGAGCTATGCTGTCTGGGAAAGTGTGATCACACGACCCTGGTCTCATGGGCGCACCCAAAGGCCACAAGCTCTGTGTCAGAAGTGGCGTGGCCAAGGGAGAGGATGACCCCTAGAATGACTCAAGAAACAAGCTGTGCAACACAATATGGGTAACTGCAAGGAAAACAACCCAGCATCCTACAATTTTGTTCTCCAAGATGACAAACCAAAAATACCAAAGGGGAAAAAACCTTGTCATTTAGTTCTCTAAATGTGTTAATTCCTTTTCAAAAGCTAGTATAGCACCCCACCCCCTTGTCTATAGGTCAAACAGTCCAGACCTTCAAGGTAACACTTATCCCTTTATGTAATCATATCAAGAACTTTCATTTTTTCACCTAAAGGAAGCCCTTTACAGCTTCCCTTTGGCACATCTGCATTGCCACCATTACTACTCTTGTGCTTTGGGGCCAAAGTAAAGTAAGAGTGATTTGAATTCCAAGTGTCTGATGCACCAAGTTACCAAAGCAACCACAAGCTTCAACCCAGCTGAAGTCTAACTACATTTACACAAACCCTCAAATTAGTACCTACAGAAGGCTAAGGAATAGCTCACCTCCAAGCTTAGAAACTCTTGCCCTCAGTGTCTACTATCCCATACAATGTGTCTGGTTTTCAACAAAAAGTCCAAAAGTACACTAAAAGGTAAGAGGAAGCACAGGATGAAGAGGGAAAGCAATCATCAGAACCAGGTGACAGAGCCAAGGCAAGGGCCAATGAACTTCAAGACAGGTCAGTAGGAATGGCCCTTGCTGAAATGCAGAAGGAAGCGCTGAGGAGGGAGACACAGAACAGAGTATGGAAGAGCCACGGGAAGACCAGAATGTGCCACTGTGCTGTCCTCTTCCCTCCATGGGGACCTCGCCACTCGCCACAACCGTCCTGAAGAAAAACGATACAGGTAGCAGAAATGGCAACAATCTCAGCAACAGCGGACACAGCTCCCGAGCATCTCTTTGCCTTGTAGCTTTTAGCCACAGGCCACCACCCATCCCAGTGCACACTACGGATACAGTAGCTTTCCAGCGGTGACACAGCCAACAGCTGCCAGGACTTGCCTTGATCTGGATACAGGCTGAATAAAACCTGTAACAATTAGAAACATTTGATGATAGACTTGTGGTTTGAGAGCAACAGGACTTAAATAATTGTGATTACTGCTAAAAATAGAGACATGATGATGCTGATGACTTATGCATCCAAACCCTACCAGCTTAGAGAGTAGTTTTTCTCGGAAATTAAGGTACTCTGATTCATCCTACGATGTTTAATTACAAGGGTCCTTGATTATTGCTATTTGCCAGTTTTAAGGATCAAATACCCAGCCACAGAATTAAATTATCAGAGGTGGGTAAAGGTGGTTTTCTCATATAGGAGAGCAGAGAATACAGCCTCTTTGGTGGTTGTAACACAGGCTTGTGGGATTTGCAAATAACCTCATATACCATTAGGAAGTGAAGTGATAATAAGATGACACAATATAAGTTCCAAGCAAATCCACCAAATACTATTACATGTCTACACGTCACAGAAGCTTCATCTTCCGGAGGAGGCTTGAAGACTGGGCACTGAGCTTTCATCAGCTCTCAGACACGGGGAGCCCACCCCTGCCCCTCACCTCCACCTTTGAAATCCCAGCTCACCTTCCAGGCCCAATTGAGAAAGGGCTTCAGAAGCACACAATTGTGTGAGTAGGAAGTACAGGGGCACACTGGTAGCAAAACACAATTGCGACCTTTTCAGATTTCAGAATAATCATTTCCATTTTATGCGTAAGTTTCCTATCTCTGGGCTTCTTCTCCCCTCCCTGTGGCCAGTAAGAGTTAACTGTACTCACCTGAGTTCAGTGGGCACTGACCAGTCACCTTTTTTTTGTTTGTTTTTCTGGTGCTGGGGATCGAACTCAGGGTCTTCCGCTTGCAAGGTAAGCACTCTAACCACTGAGCTAAATCCCCAGCCCCCCAGTCACCATTCTTGCTGTGCATGTGTCACAGTCAAGAGGAACAGATCTGTGGTCACACTCGGCCTACCTTCATGCAGAACCCCAGTCAGGACTGCTAAGGGCGGGCTTCCCTCCCCACTGCCTCCACATACCCTCATCATCTCCTTCAAAACAAGGTCAGAGAATCAGGCAAAGAAGGCCAAACGGTTGGCCCCACACCTAAGATCCCCCTACCATCCAGTCCCAGGCACCCAAGGAGCTGTGCCCAGCGGGCAAGGCCCCAGTGTGTCCACTGGCCAGTACTCACAGAGCACAGCACCACAAAGACAAACAGGACCGTGATTTTCAGCCACCTCACACAGCGCCTGCAAAAGAGGAGATGGCCCTGAGTTGAAGAGGCCGCAGTCCTGCCTGCATGTGTCCAGATGTGCCAAACTTCAGACACTTTTTGGAAGCCTTCCTCAGCCTTCATCTCAAAGCATACTGTCTAATTCTTTCCCTCATGTGATATGAAGTAGACCTTGGCCAGTAAAACCGCTACCTCGTGGAGAGGAGACTGATGGAGGAGCAGAGGGAAATGAGGCTGAACCTGGGCGTCTGCCCACACCTTCTTGCCAGGGAAGCTAAGGCTCAAACTCTAGAGCTCTTCACTGGCCTTCTCAAGGCTCCAGTTTGGGGCGTAGAAGTGAATCGAATACTTTATCTTGGCTCTGCAGCTCATATTTATCAACTATTTCCCCTGAGTTTTCTGGAAGGTAGAAATATAAATTTATCATCAAATATAAAAACAAACAATTGAAGAAAGAAACCCTAATAGTGTCATTAGTTTTTCTATCAGGGTCTTTTAAGAATTCTGTAGGAGAAAACTTAATTGACAGACCACATATTCAGTCCCCATTAAGAACTTCAAAGTTGCTCCAACCCACTCACCATGACCCACTTCCTAACCGCACTCTACACCCTTTGTGAACCTGGCCTCAGTCGACCCTCTACAGCACTTCCGGTCCACCGCCTTTTACTGCTCCCAGACTAGGCCATACAGCTCTGACCCCACCAGGGTGCCCCATGGCTGGTATCCTCTTCAGCTCTGCTCCTTCAGTAGCCAGACCCCTCCCTAATGACGCCGTCACTTCCTGGTCCCAGGGCTCACACCCTTGCCGGCTAACCGCCCTGACCACCACAGTTGTGCTTCAGCTCTGCCTTTGCACAAGGAAGAGTGTTAGGACATGACCCAGTCTCCACATATGTTTGCAAATTGAAGCAGGAAAGCCTGTGTTAGGATATTTTTTCATCACTCTCCTCACTTAGTTCTATTCCACATGTCTTTGAACACCTTCTTTCTGATCCTTTGAAAATGTTAAAATTGTATTTTGCATTCTCTTAGACTTAATTTGACAAACAATCATTTCATGCTTCTAAATTATGATTAACAGCTCCTACTTAAATGGGAATCAAAATGACATTTCTTTTTAAAGCATTAATTGAGCTATTCTAGATACATATATTTTATAAACCTCTTCACCTTTCATGCCTGGTACTTCCTAGATGTGTTGTTAGCCACTAGGAAGATACCTTCGGGGATGAAAACCTATGCTTGTTGGAAAAAGCTACAGCCCCATTAGTACTGCAAACTGCCTCTCCGCTGCTGTTTGTTTCAGGTAAGGGCCTCCAGAGAAACTGACCGGGAACCGGCCAAAATCACCTAGTCACTCTGCCACCCCCTTTTAAGTGATCCAGAGTAAGCTTTGTTCATTTTAATACTAAATTATCAATTTGGATACCTTCCCATCAACCATTTTTGACCAGATGATGTGTGAAGAAGTGTGACATCAAACTGCGCATGCCCAAGTGTTTGCCCACCCCTACCTGTAATGGCAAGTCCTTCCTAGACAAATACGCCGGTTTTCCCCAGTAAAAGGCCTGCTTCGGAAATTATCCCCAGTGTACTCCTTGCTTGCTGCAAGTAATAAACCTCTCGACTCTACCATCTCCTGGTTGTGCTTATCAGCTTTGCACCTGTCAGAAGGGGAACTCTTCGCACCGGGTACAATGTTAAGAAAAATGGCACCTACTTCCTTCAGTTCAGAGCCAAGCTCAAGCCAACTATTCCATGGATCACAGAAAATAAAACAACCAGTGAATGTGAAGTTTCCAGTGTACAGGACTCTTTTCCGTGTTGTGCGGAAGTTGAGGACAGGGCACCACGTGGAGTTATTGACCAGCCAGATGGGAAAAGCACACTCAGCCCTCCCAGGCCTGCACACCCTCCCCTCCTACCCAGTGTATCCCTGGCTCACTAATACGTGTACTCTTGGTCCCCTCTGCCCCCCGAGCATGCTCAGCCTGGCTTCCAGCTCCCACAGAGCAGGAGATTCCTGAGTTCCTCAGGCCACACGTGCAGTACCCCAATCCTTCATCGATAACTATAAAGATAGCATCAATTAATTCTAAAACACCACGGGGTGTTCACCAGGAAGTAAATCAATTCTATTTGCAAATCTAATGGTCATGAAGACTCCAATCTCTCAAGCAGGAAGAGAATGTAGGCTAGAGTCATTTAGGTTTGTCACTGGGTTCCTTGCAGCATCTTGGAGGGCCACCTAAAATGACTCTCAAGGCCTAGGGAAAGGGTGGCTTGGCCAATTGGGAAACCCCTCATGCTTCTCTTCACCCTGTGGGTTTGGAAGGCTGAAATGTGGGCACCCTGGGCCTCATCCCACGACAAACAGGAAGCAACATGTGGCCACAACCCCCTACCAGAGCTGGCACCCGGATCCACCTACCTCAGCTTCAACAGAGGGACTCGGAGATGAGTACCCTCTGTGAGTTCCTCCTTCTCTGAGGAGGCAGGTGTAGACCAGCAAGTCACTTCCCTGGTCAGCATGTATCTTCGCTCCCACTCAGCTGAGCTGCTTTCCCAAGATTCTTCATCGGGAATGAACTCTGGATGGTAAGGAGGTGTGCACTGTGACCTGAAAAAATAAGAATTTTGTGGTTATTTTTTCTAAAATACCTTCGGCAAAGCAATATTTCCTCTCAGTTATGAGGTGTGGGCTGTCATAGAATCAATCCTGTTCTTTGAGAGGACTACAGAAGGTGTGGTACTCTCTTCCTGGTGAGATTGGATCTTTCTTGAAATCACAGGGCACTTGGCTTAAAGGAAACCTCCAGTGGTCCCTCAAGCCTTCAAAATGAACTATGGACCTCAAGAAACATCTGTCTTTTCTAATTTCTGAAATCTTCTGATACAGCTCTTTCGGGTTCAGACTAATTAGTTCCCACTCATTTCAGTATTTTCCTTCTCTTTGACTGTCAATACCTAGATCTGATACGCTGGTCCTGAAGCAGAGTAAATGGTATGAGCTTTTCCTTCTCTGTGTAGATCTTTCTGTCATGGAGCTGCAGGGAAGGTGGTCTACCTGGCTTTCCCATACACCATACAGGACCATGAAGAGAAATTAGTACTGGGCTAGATGGGCCCAAAAGCAGGGCCCATGTTTAGAAGGATGAAGCAAGACAAAACACAAACTTTCATCAGAACTACATTTGGACACTTTAACTTACATTCAGCCCACGCTGAATTCCTGGGCTTCTGAGCAGTTCACTACAAACAGGCACACTTGACTCCAAACAGTGTGCCAAAGCCAGGATTTTCCTGTATCCCACGGAATATTAGTGTAGTCACGATACCGATATTAACATCAGCTGGACTCTGCTTCTACATGTTAGAAACAGCAGTGTCCCTCCAACCCAGCTAGCACAACAGGTTACTGTGATTCTTCAGAATACTTTTCCCCATAAGAAAAAAACATCATATTCATGAGGAGAAGCCCAGAGACAGAAATTAGGTTGTGTAAAACCAGCAAGATAACAAATGACTTTGAAAAATAGTCAATAATCTTCTCTGTTAATTTTGTGACAGGAAAATGCTTTGGTCTCTGAAAAGTAGCATAACCTTCCTCTTAACTGCTGGAAAAACACCACTATCATGAACACTGGCACTAAGAAATGGCTTTCTTACAGGGAGAAAAAAGAGAGTCAGTTAGTGTCAGTGCTTTCTAAGGCGGTGCCTTGCACTGAAACTTTCCCTTGGAATTGGAATGTCCTCCACTCCATCTGTCCAGTAGCCAGGTGGCTACTGGCCACGAAATATGCTATTGCAACTGAAAAGCTAAATGTTTAGTTTCATTTCACTTAATTTAAATTTGACCAACCACACGTGGTGTGAGTGGCTACCATGTTGGTCAGTACAGATGCATAGTCCTGTGCTCACTTCGGCAGCACATATACTAAAACGGATGCATAGTCCTGCCCTCAACGCCCTGAAAAGAACACATTCTCTTCTGAAAATATGCAAATCAATAAATGCTATCCTAGTAAGTCATTGGATCAAATCAAAACTGCAACAAAATAAAGTTGCGAAAATTAAAGCCTCAAAAAGACCTTCCCTCAATCTTTACTTCATGAAAAGAGAAAAGGAAAACATGTTACGAACAAGGTGACCCCGTCAGGGCCTCTGACACGAGGCCCACTGATACTCCCAGGTTGTCTCTGTGCTCACACACCCAGGACAAATGTGTACATGCTATTGGTTTTCCAATGAGCTGCAAGTTCTAAAATGCCGCAGGCCTTGATGGTTTACAAAATAATTTGACAGAAAGTCTTAAGGGACCAAATGTACGAGGTGTGTATTTTCAGTTATTTATTAGGAGAGATGGAAGAGAATCAAGCTATGCCCCAAAGAGAAGCTTTAGGCAGATGGGTCAGTGGAAACGTCTCCGCTCATAGCCTTCGTCCACGCTGGACTCTGAGGCACAGGATAAAGGAGATGCAGAGTAGACATAACCATGGACATCACATGGGCAAGTTCAAGAGTGAAGGCATGAAAGTGGTATCTGAGAGTTCAGCGCACAGGAGAAGCAGCATTCCATCTGGGGGAAGGAAGGACTAAAGTTCCACAAAGAAAGTGACCGGCACGGCCTAAGCAGGACTGCCCTGGAGGCAGGAAAAGGAGGGAGGATCCTTTGCTCAAAAGGCTTGGTGGGATCTTTGACAGACACAGCTTGTCACCAGATACCACCTGGAGGGGTCAGAGAGACCATCCCTGCATGGGAGGTGGGAAATCCAGATTCCCACAGCCACCCAGATCCTGTGAGCCTGCATCTCCGGAGTACAGAACCCACATAGTCTGCAAGTACCCGTAAAGTGTGAAGTCACACTTCCACCCTGACTGCAGACAGAGTGAGGGAGAAGGTGGGATGTGTCAGAGGCTCTGGGCAGGTGAGGCGACACAGCAGCCTGCATGGATTCTGGTGCACAGCATCACCGGACAGGGAAGGGAGGCTCCATGATGTCACCAAGGCAGAGCAGGGTTTCTGGAGTTTATTTGCAAAAATAGGAGGAGATGGAGCTAAAGACCTGGTCGAGCTCTTCATCCCAGAAGGAGAGTTTGCAAATTATGCTCCACATCAGCTCTGCTCAAGCAAGGCCAGAACCATGCAGATTTGTCCCAGGAAGGACCTACAACTTTTCATGAGGTGGAGTTTTCTTGTGAATCATACACAGAGGGTTCTTCAACTTCACCACAGTTAACTTTGGGGCTGGATAATTCTTTGCGGTGGGGTTTGCCCTGTATGATGGCAGAATGTTGAGCAGCATCCCTGGCCTCTGCCCTTAGATGCTAGTAGCACCTCTGTCCCCAGTGTGACAGCCAAAAGTATCTCCAGACACTGACAACCTGACCCTGACTGGGAGACCCCCGCTGGTGAGACATTCTGTCAGAGCTGTGTGCACTCGTGGGTGTGCACCTGTGCAAGCTGACCATTGCATACACTCACGGTCATTTTGAAATCCGTAAGTCACAGAAACTAGAATCACACACATCTACTACAAAGAATGGTCAAGAACCCAGCAGTGACCAAAGATATTAGGTAAAAATATGTATCTCAGGAAGAAATTCCCCATCATAAATGCCAAAGACAATAAAAAGAAATTTCATCACAAGGAAAAAAAAATCTCACCTTCTGTCCTGTCTGGAATTCTGCAGCAAAGGAGTGTTTTCCGTGAAGCAGAGGTCTTTAGATCTGGAGCTAAAGAACCGAGACAGAGGAGAGTGAGACCTGGAAAACATAAGGAAGGAACCAGAATCACCAACACAAAAATAATGAAGGCATTCCCAGTAATTGGGCACTCAGTCCTGCCAAGAATGTGCCTGAGATTCAGTGATAAATTGTACATGAAAATTTGACCAAGGTTCTCTCTGAATAGTAAAGAGCTGGAGTTTAGGAGAGACAATTAGAAATAACTTTCCTCTCTAGATTCAACCAGATTGAAAATGCAAAGCAGAAACTCACATGGGAGCCCAATCCATACTTTTGGACTCACATTGGCATTAGCAGGAGTTTCTGGCCAACCATCACTAAATACATTCAGCTTGATGGGACTTTCATACACAAAGAATTCTATCTCCTGAGATCACAACACATTCACATTTAAAATGTCCTCATGGCTTCCACTGAAAAACCAAGACCCAGAAGTCAGGGCCAAGGGGTCAGAAAGAAATAGTAACCAAAATGGCAGGGAGGGGGCTCTCGGGGGACAAGCAAAACTGAAGCAAAACACAAGTTCACCCTGGGAAGGATGCCCATCTAGAGGCTTCCCAGCCTGTCCACTGAAGGAAAGGCCACTATAAATGTATCATCCAGACTGTGAACTTTCTAAACGGAAAATAACTTCATAGGTACAACCAATCACACCAACATATATAGCCCTGCTCAGTTACAGACACATGTTTAAAAGCAGCAAGTTTTTCATGAGAAGTTGCAAATACCATTTGCATCCCTAATTGTTAGAAATGTGTCATTCTGTATGCTGACACACAGCCCTTTTTTAAAGAGCCCAGACCACAGAGACATGCTGCTGGCACCATGAACATTCATGTGGGAGAAATATTGGTAATCCTCTCAGATGCACAAGGAAGGAATTTTAAGGAAAATACTTCCAGTTGCTTTTTCTTTCTCATACAAGCATTCACATGTGACACAGACAAAGAGACTCTGGTCTTGTGGGTGAGTGGAAACCAGGGCCCTTGTGCTATGTCTGACAGCCAGCAGAGGACAATGTGGCGGGGGACAGAGGTGTACGGCCCAAGCTTGACTTCAACAGATGAAGGAGAAGCGGTGGAAGATGAAGCCAACCCAAGAGATTTAAGAACTACAGTGCTCTTAGCTGCCCAACCTGGCTCAAACCATCAGCTGTCCTCCATCCCCATCTCTCATTACTACAAACTTAGAAGCACCTCCTGAACATATAAATGTCTCGCTGAGGCAAAGATCATCCGGGTGTTTTCTATTGCCCTGGGAGGCGGTGAGGTGCATAGCACTTCGTGGCAAGCTCACTATTACAATGTCCTCCCTCACATTGTTTGAGCAACCTTCCATTTTCTCAGTCATGTTGTGCAGTTGAAAAGAAAACTACAGGGAAAAAACTCTCATTGTTGTTACATTAAATAAGGAGACATGGGAAGCATAAAGATAGACTTCGGTTGTTACTGCAATTATTTTCATCACACCTGTCAAGTTGTTTCCATCTTGCTTTATCTGGTGTCCAAGTGGCCATCCATTCACGGTAGGTCCTCCATAATAATGATAAATAGATTAAACTGCAGTAATCATTGTTTATCTGCACAAAATTGACTCTTTGATTCATGAAACAGTTTTCTAAGAGTCACCAAAGTCTTTTTTTGTTCGTTTTGTTTTTTTGGGTGCTGGGGATTGAACTCAGGGCCTTGCAGTTGCTAGGCAAGCACTCTACCACTTGAGCTAAATCCCCAGCCCCTAAAACAGTTTTCTAAATCACATAATGTCTTAGAATCACGACTGACCCTCTGAAGGGGACTGCCCACAAACAGCTCACAGCAGCATCATGCTGCACAACGCACAGGATTCACCTTCTTGCCATTGAGGAGGAAAATTAGAAATGAGGAAAGAAGTCAGGTATAGTGGCACATGTCTATAATCCCAGCACTCTGGGAGACTGAGGCAGGATGATTACAGGTTCAACCCAGCTTGGACAACTTAATGACTTAGTGAGACCCTGTCTCAAATATTAGGGAAAAAAAAATATTTTTTTAGAGGGTTGAGGATGTAGTTCAGTGCAAAGGTCTTGGGTTAAATCACTAGTGCCACAAAAGGGGGGGCAGGGCTGGAAACCCATTATACCATTTTATCTTCTCTGCAGAACACAAAGTGTTTTATAATTGTAGTTAAACACCAGGAATGGTTTCTAAGCTCTTTTTGTATAGTTGTTGTTATGGTTTGTGTCTAGATGTCCCCCCAAAGCCTCACGTAGTAAGAGATAGCTGGATCTAGAGTGTGTGACTACTAAATTAATCCATTGATCGGTTTGGCATGGTTCTGCTGGGATCAAGGATGTGAGACTGAGATTGGGGGTGGGAGTGCAGGCCGCCCTGGGGGCAGGTAGCCTAGATAAAAGATACAGGAAGAAGCTAACTAGCTGCTTGTTTGCATTGCTTATTTGCATACATTCCTTGCATTTTCCTCACTTTGCTTTGCTGCCCATCGGCCAGTTGGTTGGCCGCCAGCCCGCCCTGCCTCTGCCATGCTGCCCTGCCTTGGACCCAGCGGACTATAGACTGAAACCTCTGCAGACTGTGAGCTAATAAACCTTTCTTCCCCTAACTTTGAGTGTCTAGTATTCTGTCCCAACAACGAGAGAAAAGTAACTAAAACAGTTGTATTTCTGAAGAACCAAAAGTAAAATAAATTTCAGCCAGAAATTTCCCAAACTGACTTCAGGCCATTTCAGATTTTAACTTGCTACCAACTAGGCACTATTTCTCATTGTTCCAAAGTCACACTTCACTGCACAAGGGACACACAGAAGGGGCTTCCAGCAGAGGCCTGGCTGTGTCCACAAACTACATGCACAGAATAGTCAGAATCACCCAGAAAGCATGTGTTCCACAGCCCAGAAATCAAGTGGTCCCCATAACTGAAAGCCTCAGCTCTTTCTCTTGACTTAATTAAAGCAGAAAATATTGATGAGATCTAGATCATTCCTGACCTTTCTGCTTCTGGAAAAAGATATCTCACTGACATTTTGGACTTTCTCATCTCTCTGATTTCACAAATTTCAACAGTATCTGGTTTCCCTCATGTCTCAAAATACTCAGTATATACATTTGCAAAATTCATATGGGCCTTGGGGTTGTGGATTTAGCTCAGTGGTAGAGCACTCGCCTAGCAAGTGCAAGGCCCTGAGTTTGATCCCCAGCACCCTCCAAAAAACTTCATATGGGCCTTTACATTTAGAACCAGGTGATACTTATTTTGAATAACTTTCAAATTATAGAAGCAGATAACATATTGAACAATTGTACATAAATGCTGTAATTCAGAAGTACCCAATACTAGTATCTAGAGAACTTCCTCTCAGTTGTTCTTTCCCCCTACGTAAGTCACATGCACAGATATGTGTACAGCACACATTCACATATGTAAGTTGCTTTGCACTCCGACTGTTCAACTTAGCCAGCCCATCAGCATTTTCCATGTTATTAAATCTTTTTCCATAGCATGATTTTAATATTGGTTATCATATTGCATTATATGGATTGCTACATTAAGCTTGATGGTCCATCTGCTGGTAGCCATTTAGAGGTTTTCTGATCTTTTACTGGGATAAGTAACAAATTCTATAAGAGACTGGGTAGATAGGGTTTTGTGTGTACTGGATTCCCAGAAGTAGAGTCATGGAGTCTAGAACTTTCTTGGTGCCCATAGTCCTCCTGCTGGAAGACAGCTGCTCTTTAATACTGTACCTTTTCACCACAGGAAACAAATCCCTAGTCCCTCCAGTCCTGGGTGCCAGTCGAAGGCTAAATCCTGAAGAGCCAGAATGAATGAATGGATCTGTTCCAAGTTCACCACTATCAAAGAATTCTGCTACCATGATTCTTCCCTAGCTCTTCCTAGATCCAAACGCTTGACAGACCTATAATGCTTGTGTCATATTGCTGAGGAAAGAGAGCACGGGGAGGTTGGCAGACTAGAAGTAGAAAGCACCCATAAGCCACTCCTGGGTATTCGCCAAAATCAACAGTTATGGCGCAGCTCTACAAGGATATCAGGAACCATCGGAAATCACTAGATTGCAACCCGAGCAAGCTAGCAGCCAAGTCAAACCCAAGAATATTGGTGTTTAGAAAGGTAAGTAACAGAAGTACTCCACATCAGCACTGAATGGAAGGCTGCTCAGTGGGCAAGGGAAATTCCCCTCCTGCTCAGTGGTAAGAGGAAAAACTCAGCGCACGTAATGGGGGGGTGGTTAGTGCCTGTAACACCAGTGCTCTGGGAGGCTGAGGCAGGAGGATCAAGAGTTGCATCCTAGCCTGGGCAATTTAGCAACTCAGTGAGACCCTGTCTCAAAATTAATTTTTAAAAAAGGGCTGGGGGTTGTAGCTTAGTTCAGAAGCCCTGGGTTCAATTCTTAGTGCCAAAACAACTCAGTACTGTCTCTACTGCTTGACAGGAATACAGCCTGAGCAGAAAGGAAACTCAAGCAGGGACAGGAGTGATCATTCCCAGCAGTTCCCTCCAGACTCAGTGCCTGCTGGGATCCACCTTAAAAGGTTCCCCTCCCTCTGCCTCAGTAGAACAAGCAGGGAATGGCTTAGAACTGTGCAGGGAGCCATCTTCAGGAACTTCCTCTGCAGTAGTAGGACTGTGGGAAAACAGAAAAGCACCATTTCTTATATCTCCAGGAGGCAACAGACACTTCTCGCTAGGGGGTCAGTGGCACCCTCCCTAATAGTCAGTTTAGGCACATAACAATATTGACTAGCTGGGCGTGGTGGCACAGGCCTGTAATCCCAGCACTCTGGAAGGCTGAGAAACTCAGTGATTTAGCAAGACTTTAGCATGACCCTGTCTCAAAAACAAAATTAAAAGTCCTGGGGTTGTAGCTCAAAGCAAAGACCCTGAGTTTAATTCCCAGTGCCATCCAAAAAGAAAGTGACTGGGACATGGAAAAACTAAAATCACAGGATGTTGGAAATGCCCTGCACTTTGGCTCACAGGAGACCGAAGCCCAGGCCGGGAACACCTAGGCAGGGCTGTCTGAGCCAGGCGGTGGTAAATACCAAAGAAGAGGAGGGCAGGAAGCAAAAGCACAAAGCGCTTTGAGCACTGGCAGGAAAGAAGCTCAGGAGTCCTGTTGGGAATGCTGCAAAGACCAGCAAAAGGCTGGCTGCCCAGGGCTGCATCTAGCATCTACTCTGTGCTTCATCCCCGCCTCCCACTGCTTTGCCTGGAGGAGCCCAGAGCAAAGACAGTACAGACCCTGGCTGGCCAGCCACACCACCAAGAACAGTCTGCTAATACGTGGAACTGTGGCCCATGGACCACAGGAATGAGAGACTGGTGGGCAGTCCAGGTTTTCCTGGCACTTTCCTCCCAAGAGGGAGAATGGGAGGAGCACTGAGCACAGTAGGAAGAGGGAGGAGACTGAGCAACTGGACCTGCACCCGCTGGGCACTCACCATAACCCAGAGGGCAGTGCAGCCTCCAGACAGCCCAAGTGGCTTCTCCTCCTGGGCAGAGGCAGGAAAGGAGAATGGGGCTTAGAAAAGATTCTCACATCCCTCCTGTTTATCAGGCATCATCCAATAATAGAAGTTCAGGGTGAAGAAATAATTGTCTCCAGTACAAATACCCCACAAGAATATTGGACTGGAATTTTTCCCTCAGTGGGGGGGATGTGTGTATGGGCACTTGAGTATGAGCTGTTACTTTTTTTTTTTTCTTGTGGTGCGGGAGATCGAACTCAGGCCCTTGTGCTTGCAAGGCAAGCACTCTAATCACTGAGCTAAATCCCCAGCCCCTGAGCTGTTACTTTTGCTTCCACAGCGTCTTGCCTTGTTTTACCATGTCTACCACACCAAGGGTTACTCCATAGGTTTCCTAAGGGTGCGTTTCTGCTACTTCACTGATTAGACACAATTTCCCTATATTTTCTCACACTTTCCATTTCTATTTCCCACCCACTTTCCTTCCTTTCCTCCCCCTGTCACACCTCCTAAACCCTCCCTCCCTCTCCTCTTCCTTTCTTGCATAAATATTATTATTAAAGCCTTTTTCTTCACCTATCCTACATTATTACGCCCCCTTCTTTTCTGGGTTAATGAAATAGTAGAGAACTTCTTAAACAGGTTTTAAATTATATATTGATGTGTGGTTAGTTCTGTAGATGTTGATATTACTGGCGGTTATTGTCTCCTCACAGAGCTGTGCTTGGGGCTGAATCGGTGCTGTGAACAGGCTGAGTGGGTGTTCTCACACTGGCTCATTGAGACACCCACAGCCAAGGCACAGCATAAAGACAAAGCCACTTGCTTTTTTGTTTGTTTGTTTGTTTTGGTTTGTTTTGTTTTGTTGTTGGTGCCAGGGATCAAACTCAAAAGCCACTTACATTTTAGAACTCAACACAACAGTGGTAGTTCCTATACATAAGACTAAAAACTAAAACTACTGGAAGAAAATACAGGGGAAACCCTCAGAGCTGTAGGCACAGGCAAAGACTTTCTGAATAGGACCCCAATAGCTTAGGAAATAATATCAAGAATCAACAAACAGGACTACATCAAATTAAAAAGCTTCTCCATAGCAAAGGAAATGCTCAATAGAGTAAAGAGACATCCTGCATAATGGGAGAAGATCTTTGCTAGCTACTCTTCCAACAGAGGATTAATACCTAGAATATATAAAGAACCAAAAACATTTATGCCCACTCAATAAATGGGCAAATGAATTGAATAAATAATTCTTAAAAGAAGTACAAATGGTCAATAAGTATATGAAAAACATATTCAACATCTTAGCAGTTAGGGAAATGCAGATCAACATTACACTGAGATTTCATCTCACCCCAATAAGAATGCCGACTATACAGAAAAGAAAACAAAACAAAATGAAAATGAATACGTGCAAAGATGAAGAATAAGGAGCTCTCCTATACTGCTGGTGGCACTGTAAGCTAGATTTCTGCTGTGGAAATCAGTATGGCGATTCCATTCAATCCAGCTCTACCAATCAGTCCTTTGTATATTCCCAAAGAATTAAAGATGGCCTACTGGAGTGATACATGTGTACCCATGTTTATAGCAGTGCAAGTCTCAAGAGCTAAGCTGTGGAAAACAGCCTCAATGCCAACAGAAAAAGGAATGGATAAAAAAATGTGGTACATGTACACAACTGATATTATTCAGCCATAGGAAAGCATGAAGGCCTATCATCTACAGGAAATGGATGGATCTGGACATCATCAAGTTGAACAAAATAAACCAGACGCAGGAAGACAAATATCACATGTTCTCCCTAATACCTGCATGTGGAATCTGAACAAGATGACAAGAAAGTGGAAGGGAGACTATTGCTAGAGAAGAAGGAAGGAATAAGAGTGAGGGGAGAGGGTGTAAGGGCAAGTAGTGAAGGATGGATATAAGCAAAGTATACACATTAAAATTCTCCCAAAATTGTGAAACCAGGGAGGAGGGACAAGGAGGGTGAAAATGGAGGGAAAAGAAAGAAAAAAGAAAAGAAAAGAGCAGAAAATACCTGAAGAGCTCTTGGGAAGATCTCAGGTTCTCACATCAAATTGGTCTCTAGGCTCAAGACACCCCAAAGCCAAGTAGTGAGATTGCCCTAGAAAATATGTCTGTAGAACAAGGACAAAGAACTAAAGGATATCAGGAAAATGATATACGAACTAAATCAGAATGTTAACAAAAAGAAATTGTCAAGTTAGGGGTTGGAGATTTACCTTAGCAGTGGAGCACTTGCCTAGCAAATACAAGGCCCTGAATTCAATCCTCAGCACACACAAAAAAATGTCAAGTTGAACCAAAGAGAAATTAAGAGCTGAAAAATTTTTATCACTTAAAAATTTCATGAGGGGGCCTAACAGCAAATTTAAGTAGGCAGAAAACAAATTAGAAAGGAAGACAAGACAAGTGACGTTATCAAATCTGAAGAGCAGGGGAAAAAAATGAATGAAGATAAGTAAATAGAGCCTAAGGGATTTATGGAATATCACCGAGTGGATCAATGCATTAGGGGAGTCTCAAAGGAGAGAAGAGTCAGAAAGAACCAGAAAATAATATTTGAAGACATGTTGGCTGAAAACTTCCAAGTTTGATGAAAGACATGAATCTACAACTCTAAGAATCTATTTCTAATTGTCATTTCTAATTAGACTGGGATGCTGGGGATACATGCAGTGGTATAGTGCTTACTTAGCATGCACAAGCCCCTGGATTCAATTCCTGGAAATTGAATTCCTAGAAAAAGGAAAGCCTGAATAAACCCAAGAAACCCACAATGAGACAATCCATGGTATTAACCATTGAAAGACAAAGAGAGTATCTTCAAAACAGGAAAAGAGAAGTGGCTTGTCATGGACAAGAGAACTTCAGTGAGATTATCAGCAGAAATCTTGGAGGTCAAAAGGCAGTAGAATGGTATATTTAAAATGCTAAAAGAAAAACTCATCAGCCAAGAACTCTATATCCAATAAAACTACACTTTAAAACTAAGTATGAAATTAAAAGACATTTTCAGATTAAAAAAAAGTGGAGGAAACTCATTACCAGTAGACCTGATCTACAAGAAATACTAAAGGGAGTTCTTCAGGTTGAAATGAGAGGACATGAGATAGTAACTCAAGAACTTAAGGATGGAAAAAAAAAAAAAAAAATATATATATATATATATATATGTTTTAGTTACTTTTCTCTCATTGTTGGGACAGAATACTCGACACCCAAAGTTAGGGGAAGAAAGGTTTATTAGCTCACAGTCTGCAGAGGTTTCAGTCTATAGTCTGCTGGGTCCGAGGCAGGGCGGCATGGCAGAGGCAGGGCGGACCGGCATCACAGACCCGCAGGCCACCGGCAGCAAAGTGAGGAATGCAAGGAATGTATGCAAATAAGCAATGCAAACAAGCAGCTAGTTAGCTTCTTCCTGTATCTTTTATCTAGGCTACCTGCCCCCAGGGTGGCCCGCACTCCCACCCCCAATCTCAGTCTCACATCCTTGATCCCAGCAGAACTATGCCAAACCGATCAATGGATCAATTTAGTAATCACACACTCTAGATCCAGCTAGCTCTTACCACATGAGGCTTTGGGGGGACATCTAGACACAAACCATAACAATATATATATATATATATTGTGAGTTGCATGTCCACACAGGCACACACTGGAATTATAAATACAAAATTCCATAAAGGAGCCTCCATGCTGAGAAGAAAAGAGATAGGATAAATGAGGAGCTAGTTGGCTGGTGAGCACACAAGGGTCTGAGAAAATTAAACTTCAAAATTTACTCATATGTTGCATGTACTCTTTCATCTAT
>PVJO010014805.1:0-47012 GCA_004026905.1 Hystrix cristata | reverse complement strand
GAGTAAATAACTTTTCTCAAATCGATCCTATTGATTGTCATTAAAGCAGCAAGCTCAAAACAATGAAGTGGTTTCTAATTTCCAGGCTCCAGGTGGAGCCTGCTCTGCCTCTTCCTCTTTCCAGTTAAGAGCATCATTAAATGTATGAGCAAACAGCATATTGAGAGGCCAAGTGTTTTATTAATTTATCATCAGAATTATCTTAGGGCATTAATATTAATAGCTTCAAATTGGATTTCATTTAAGAGGTGAAATAAATATGCAGATAGTAAAAAGCTGCAGAGCCTTGCAAGGGACGTTCACCTCAAGCTTTGCCTCCAGTGGGCCACGGGCGCCACCCTCGTTCACCTTTGTCCTCACCCAGAGCCTCTGGTCACCAGAAGGAGCTTGTTCCAGGTGGCCTGTACTCTGAGAGGAAGTCTGCACGTCTCTTTCAACCTCTGCACACAGCCCTGAGCACAGGAGGAAAAGCACTTCCGTGTGCGGCATTCTTCTGGCCACCATCCTTCCTAGACCCAGGTGGGAGGGAAATCGAGCCACAGTGAGTTGTACCAAGGCAAGAAATTGCAGAAGGATGTAATTTTTTTTTTTCTTCAGAAATGTCTGATATAATTCAAGTTAGGTACAACTTTCCTCAGGTAGTTTTTAAACTATATATGTAACTTTCTCGCCAGGCACAGTAGTCTGCTAGGGCTGCTGCCACAAGGCTCCATACACGGGGTGGCATAAATACCAGACATTTAGTTTCTCACATTTCTAGAGGCCAAAGACTGAGATGGAGATGGAAAACAAGGCCTTGCTTCCTTGGCGATGTAGGGGGAGAATCTCTCCTGCCTCATCTGGCTTCTGGTCTCAGCCAACAATCCAGGTGTTCCTGGGCTTGCACAAGCATCCCTTCACCTGTCTGGGTCACAAAGCCCCTCCTTGTGCGTCTGTCTTCTTGCAAGGACACTGGCCACAGTGGATTAAGGCCCACCCCGGCAACCTCAGATGTTACCTGCAGAGGTTCTCTTTCTAAACAAGGTATCAAAGCTTAGGACCTCAGTGTGTCACTTAGGGGACACACACTTCAACTGATAAAAGCAAGATAGTTTTGGAAGTAGAAAATACTGTGTTTGTGAATCAGCATACCTGAAAGCTCCAGGGATGCCAAGGCACACCCAGAGGAGAGCACAGGTACTGTGAGGAGATGGAGGGAGGGCTGGGTGCCTCCAGGTGGCCTTCTCGATGCTGGGTGGCTGCATCTGTGCTCTGACAGGGAGGTAAGGGAGCAAGGAGTTCTCCCCAGCCCTCAACTGCTTCCTTCCAGCTCCAGGCCCACCCATAGCCAGGCGTGATGCTTCTGACCTGAGTGGCCCATGACTGTTGGAGGATGTGTGGGCCAGGGAGTTCCCACCCAGAGCTCATGCTGGGGTTGCCTGGTAGAAGGGTGCTCCTGGCAGGATATCCAGATTTCTGGAAGGATCTGAGCCTCGAGGGACAAAGTACAGGGTGGCACTGCACAAAGACGTAGCCATGTATCTTTCTTATAGTTTTGCCTAAGATTTGTCCCATTGCTCAATGTCATTAGCATGGTTTGAAAGCCTTGTTCCTCTGGGAAGACTTGGGTCTGCTCAGGTCGGGGGGCTCCTTGATGGCCCCACTCTAGGGTCCACACCATCGATGCACAAAGCTCAGGAGGGACAGGGCTGACAGCTGACACTCCTACAAACCACGTGGGCTCCCAGCACACCAGCCCTAAGGTTGTCTGACCCCATCTCCTGTACCAGCTGAGCACTAGCACCCAAACTGGCCAGCCCGGCAGGCGCCTCTGCAGCCACCCCTAGCCCTGAGACCTCAGATTGCTGGAATAACTTTCTGTCATGTACATTCTTATTTACTCACCTCGGAACAGTGAGAAACTAGCATTAAGAGGTTAAGTTACTACATTATAATGTATCCTCTTATGAGAACATTTTGGAACAGACATACATAATCCAACATAATGGATAATTTCTATTTCTTAAATTGTATTTCAAATGAGCAGTTAATGATTTCTGAGACTAGAAACTTAAATAGAAAGGAAATGAACAAAATCCTGTAATTAATTTAACCACATGAGAGAGTTGGTTTTTTATGGAATATAAATTCAATGAAAATCTAAGTATGTTTCTATATAGAATTTCTTTCTTAGGAAATTGAAATTCATACTGTACTGAGGGAAGAGTGATTTTTTTCAGGTAGGCCTTCTCTAATCAATTTTCCTACACAAACACTACTGGGACTTGAAATTTCATAACACTGATATTTTGCTCAAGTCTGATCTCATGTTCTCAATGTCTATGCGTTTTCTGGTGTTTAACCAGTTTGAGGACCAAGGTGTGGTCATTAAGACACTGTCAAACAAAGCCAAGTGTTTTCTATCAATCACATTCCAATAGGCAAGAAAGGGAGGCACCAGGGGCCCATGAACCACCCGGGGTTTTCCCGACAATGGCGGAGGCTTTGTATGCATCCAGGGCCTTGGACAAGGCTTCCAAAGAGTCTGACAGGCTTGCAGTAGAGGTGACCACTTGCACTGGACAAGGGCCTGAGGTGAGCACATAGCTGAATTGCTGCCGTGTCCCCAGGGCTCCAAGCCTGCTTGGCAGGTGCTATGACACCTGCCAATTATGAATGAAGTGGTGTTGTCTGAGGCCCTGAAGAGCAGACTCACAGTTTGCAGACATTCCTTAGCCCTCCAGCATTCTGCGGCTGCTGTCCTTGAACAGTGTGATAGCAGAATCTGTCCCTGCCTCAGACCTGATGTTCCAGGGTTAGTTAAAGTCTTCCAAGAAATGCAACAGTGTATTCTAATTGCAGCCAAGTTGAAAATACACGAGTGGGTGTGTGTGTGGTGGGGAGAAAATCATGGTTTGACATGGGAGCAGACACATCCTTCAGAGTCCTCTGGGATCCCAGAGAACCTGGGAGAAGAAAGTGGCAGAGCTGGGAAGATGGCAGGAGGGTGGCTCCAAAGAGCGGGCAACAGAATGAGCATGAGACCATTTGCCTACTTTTCTTCCTTTCTCATCTTATCTACTTTTTTAGGATTGTCTCAAATTTCCTAGTACATTGGTTCATTGTCTTTGAGATAAACATTTCAAAGGGAACTTCAGTCTTGCCAAAGAGGTCTCTGTTAGGTGATATCCTTCCAAAACGCCATGTGCATATCCATACGCATAAGCAGAATTTCACAAAAATTAAAGCAGACCACACTGTCAAGCATTTTGCTGTTTTAAATAATTTAACAATGCAACATTTCATGTCAGCACTGAATACAGACTTACGTAGTGCTCTGTAGTGTAAATATACCAAAGTGTTTTTTTTTTTTTAAATAGAAGGGCATTTCTCATTTAAAGAACAACTCAAATATTTCCTTGTTTTTTTGTACTATATATAATGGTGCAGTGAAAAGCCTGCATGTAGTGGAAGTCTGTAGCAAAAATTAGCAAAAATTTACTTCAAAATAAAACAAAACAAGTAACAGTTTACACTTCCACCAATTATATTAAAACTTTCCCCTAATGTGGTGGTCCCAAAACAGCTTCTCATTTTCATTTTCACTTTGCTAGTTCTTACTGCACATATTTTACATTTCTGTAATTATTTCTCTTGGGTATTTCATATTAAGTTTTTTTCTTCTAAATACTTTGTAGGTCCTCTTCATGTGTTATAGACATCATATGGATTGTAAACACTTTTTTCAGTTTGCTAAATAACTTGCAACTTTAATCATGACTTGATTGCCATTTTTTAATTTTAATCCATTCGACACTACTAATGTTACACGTATAGGAGCTACCCAGGTTCCAAAAAGCAAAACGACAAAAACACTTGTCCTCTCTGCAGACACATACACATGTGTGTATACACGTGGGGTGTGCATCTATTTTAAACTTTTGGTTCCTGGTCATAAATAACTTGGTACAAACGCTCCACCTGAGTCAGAGAGCATGCGCACAGTGCTCACTGCAGATCCCCAGCCGTCCTCTGGCTCTTTCTGTGCTGACAACTGAACGCAGATGTGCATATGCACAGATGCAGAGCACGGAGTGACAGGGCATTTTCTTCTTTCTCATTCTGTCATGGAGGTGGCACTATTTTAACACAAGTTAATAATTTTTTTTACATCTCCAAGTTTTGAGTTTCCCTTTAAGCACATGCTGATTTTTCTTTAGTTTTTCTTGAAGAATTTTGCTGGTATGACTTCTACTGCAAAGTGGCATCATCTGTACATTCTTAAAGCCTCCTTTACTCTGTATCAGTTTTTGTAATTATTTCAAACACCTTTTCACACACACACACACACACACACACACGCACGCACATATGCACACAAACCATGCTCAGGTTCCTGACTCCAAGGAACTGTGAGACAACAAGCGTGTGTTGTTTAAGCCATTGAGTTCTAGAGTTTGGGAGCAACGCACAGCCCACTTCTTCATCAGAATGTGGGCGGAGGCTCGATTTGTGCACAAGCATTCTTGAAAATGGCTGCAACTAAATCAAGGTTAGCCAACTCAGTCGTTTTTATTCTTGGATATTTTTAGACTTCTTTTCATTGCGTTGTTTTATGGTTGACAGTTCTCTTAAAGTTCTAACCATTCAATTAACTTAAACATATTTTACACTGTTTTGTTGAGGCACAATTTTTCTCCGATAAGTTTCCTCTTACAGTATTTATCTCCTCTCATTTCTCCACAGAAAACATTCATATTAAAACCATCTGGAAATCATGTAATTACATGTTTCCATCAGCATTGTCTTATGACTCAAAGATGTTTATATTTAAGGTCAGTTTTACTGATTTCTTTGTTCTTCATGGTATGCTAAAATTCACACTTTTAAAAAAAAATTTAATTTTAGTTCTTGCTTAGTTTTGTCTTTCTACTGTTAATCTTTGCTACTGAACATGTTTGACAATTTTTGTTTTGTGTTTAAGCTTGTTTTAGCAAGTGGTTCTAGGTGTAAAGTATTTTTCATTCTGAACAATTGTTTCCTCTGATGTCAGTCCTCCTATTTGGGGATTAAGGATTCTCTTCCATTGTGTCTGCTTTCCTGAGTGTGTGTAAGTTTTGAGCTGCTGACTTCTATTAGATTCTATGCCACTCTTCCTACAGTCTCACTAGGATGCTCTATCAACAGCAACTTCACTAGGGACCCTTCCTAAACACCAGGTGGGATTTACTGTGAGTCCCTCTTTGGCCCAGTCCTGTCACCTGGGCCACTGCTGGTGCTGTCTCTGGCAGCTCCTGGTCACCTATCATCTTGTGACAGAGGCCATGGTGTCTGATCTGCTGCCTCTCTGAGCTTAGTTCCAGGTCTGTGACTTCAGGTTGGTGCTGCTCTGGGTGGGCACTGTGCCCTGCTGGCCATGCGCTCCAGAACACAGCTGGCATCCGAATGGGTCTCTTCTCTCTGTATACTCTTTCTCTTTTTCTATTTCATGCTGTGTACTTTTACTCTCACTTTGGAGCATTTCTGAAATCACCGTCATCCTTGTAGCAATTTGTCTATATTTGGGACTGTGATTTCTCACTGATTTTCTGCCAAATTGACTGATCTAAGACTCTCTATTATTTTTTCTTTTTCTTTTTCTTTTTTTTTTGGTGGGGAGGGTGTTCCACTGGTCCCTCCCCTTTGTCCAATAACTTCCAGAATTTGTTTTTGCACAGTGTATCTTTCCAGCCGTTTTTATGAAACACAGGGCCGGGGCGGGGATGCACACTGCTGGCATTCCTTCGCATCTTTTTTCCTTTGTGAAGCAGATTCACGGCTGTGATGTAACGTGCAGGAGAACGTCATCATTACACTCGACAGCTGTGTGATTCTCCTAAGGTCTTCCAGGTGTGAAACTTAATGAAACATAAACATATTCTGGCCTTTGGTTAAGATCAAGTGTGAACAAAGTGTACCTGACCGAATCTCTGCTACTCACTGTGCTAATCTTTCTAGCTCAGTTGAGAAGAATGACCACCACAAAGCCCATCTAGTTTACAAGACTTTGAATATTATTAGCAGTTTTAATTATACATATATACAAATTGATTGGTACTATGCATAGTATTTATAATTAATTAGAAAATATTTTTACCTATCTATTCACTAGCAGTTATACAGAGAAAAAACCAGTCTCTCTCAGGGTGGGAAGGAGCTGATCACAGCATCTCACGGAGAGCTTCGGCCCTGCCTATTCTCCACATTCACTCCCACAGGGACGTCAATGAGCCAAGCCACCCAGCCCACACTGGAAGCACACCTGGGCTGGCATGCATGCAAGGAGCGGGGCCCACGACACCTCAGGTGTCTTTCCCTTTGTTTCCTGCCAAGTCAGCCATGGCGCTGCAGACAATGGTGAGTGGGCGGACAGCCCTGTGCCCAGCCAGGTACTCAAGGAAGCTGATGTCCTTAGGGTGGTCCCACCTGGGAAGGGACCAGAGCCCCAGCCATTCTCAGGCTGTATTGTCAGCTTGGGGAGAGAGCTCCACGCAGGTCAGCCCATTGCAGGACACATGGGCTGAGTTCTCTGAGGTCAGCTGCATCTTGTGTGGGCCTACAGCCTGGGGGGAGGCTTTTAAGCATTCAGCATTGACTCTGTAGGTCGGGGCCTCAGAGACAACCTTGCTCCAGAAAATCAAATCTGCATTGACAATGTCGACAGAGGTGACCGGCTTAGAAAGAATAGGATGTGAAGTAATAAAAATCTTGAACAATTTGTAATTCTAGTTCTCCAAATAAGCTCCAGACATATCACATAACGCGGCCTCATGTCACTCAGTAGTCAGAGTCCTTGCCAGAGTGTCCAAGCCAGCTGGGCACCCAGAAACCCACAAGATTCCCAAACACTCATGGAAAAGAAGACTCCTGAGGGAATGATGAAAACAAAAGTGAGAATTTATCACATAATAAAATAAAATCCAATGTAATATCTATTTCACAAAAAATTAAAAGTTGAGCTTAACTACTGAAATGTTAAGTAACTAAAATTGAGGCTGGGTATGTAGCTCAGTGATAGATCACTTGCCTACCACACACAAGGCCCTGGGTAACTAATAAAACAAAACTAAACAAAAAACCTCTAAAATTACTTATGGTTGCTAGCAAAGCTGGAAAAAATATCTCAATTTGTATTTATAAAAAGAAAGTAAAGACAGACGATTTCCATGAATGCTGTGTGTATTTGCAGATATGACCAATCACAAAAAGCTTGGACCTGTGGATGACATCATAAGGGCTAGGAAAACTGAGACCAGGAAAGTAAGCACCTTCTAAATATTTCAGAGTTAACACTAATACATAGACACATAATGTGTACAGCACATATGTATGGCTCTTGTTATTGTATTTGTGTTGTAAAACAATCAATTTTAGCCATATATTTTCCAGCAAAACTTATAATTATGTGTAGATTTAAAATTTTCAGAATAAAATTCCTTGGATGAGTAGAACTGCACTTTTAATTTCATGTTTTCAAAAAAAAAAATGTCATGGCCCACCATGTTTCAAAATGCGAATTTCCCAGTTTGGGGCAAGGGAAGGGAGCTCTGATAGGGACTCCTTGGGGAGAATCAGTGAATGCCAGCTGCTAGATTAGAAAGACTGACTCTCCTCCTAGAGAAAGTAACTAAAACATAAAAACAAACAAGCATGTGTACACATGATACAACGAGTGGATGAAAGGAAGTTCCAAGCCCAGAACAGCAGATGCCCACACCTGCAAGCCCAGACATTTAGGAGGGGAAGGTTAGTCTCCTTGGTCTGCCATCATAAATCAGCAAAAATGCATGGCTTAAAGCCAGGTAACCTTAGTGTCACAAACCTGAAGCCAGAAGTCTAGGATCAAGGCGCCAAGGCCTGCTTTGGAGGCCCAGTCAGAGTGTCCCTCCTTGCCTCTCCAGGTTCTGTAGCTTCAGGCCATCATGGCTTGTGGACATATCACTCCAGTCTCCGCCTCTATCTTCAATGGGCTTCCCCTCCGTGTGTCCTCTCCTCTCCTAGTAAGGACGTCACCATTGGATTTAAGGTTTACCCCAAATCCAGGATGACTTCATCTTGACTTGACTGCATCTTTAAATACCTATTTCCATACCAGGTGACATTCTGAGTTCTTGTCAAAAAAAAACTACACTGAGGCAAGAAGTTGAAGAGAAGAATAGTGAGGATAAATGAAGGGGAGAAAGGACCAAAGGGAAACTGAAAACAAGTGATTTTTTCATTTTAGATATAAAAAGGTCTTATTCATTCTGAGTCACTCTAAAATTGATGAAAAATACTTAACTTTTTGTATAAATATTAAAAAGTGATTCTAAATATTTCCAAAATTATGACTCAATCCCTAGTATCGCACATACACGCGCGTGCGTGCACACACACACACACACACACACACATACACACACAAACACCAAAACCCGAACTGAAAACCCAACAAATCTAGTCACCCCGTGAAGCTACCAGAAAAAAGCCAAATGTACTCACACTACTGAATTTAAAATGCAGCACTCTCTCCATCGCTGTGCGAAGAACACACATCACTTGTGAGGTCGACGTGCCAGCGGCTTCCACGTGGGATCCTGGGTTGCTTACTAAAACCCCTCAGATCATAACATCCCTACCGCCCGGCCTCTTGACGAATCTTTTAACAGAACGGGACTCAGCGAGTGCCCAAGTCACAAGATCCTCAGAACCACAGCAGGGTCCACGAGTGACACGTTGGGCACGCGCACATCCGCACGCTTGCATCAGAGCACGCGTACTTCCTTCAGCTCGAACAAGACTCCGGCTCCGTGGGGCACGCACAGGTACTGTTTACATGAGCGGACATAGTGCTCCCTGAAGAAGCCCGTGTGCTCGCTCACTTGGCTGAGTAGAGTATCATCTTAAAACATGAGGCTTCTGAGTGAGGGGGAAAGCTTGAACTCAGATGCTGTGGTCGATGTAAACTGAAACCTGAGGACAGAGAAGGAAATCTGGCTGGGTATCTGCTGAGCTGAGCGGGGAGAGAGGCAAACTCAACGGCAGCTTCCCGACAGTTTGCTTATCGCCACAGGACCTTGAGGTTTGCTTAGTTAAGGCCTCAGCTGCAGAGCTAAAAAAGAGAAAAATCCCAGCCCTTCTGCCCGGCCCCAGTATCCCGCCTCTGTACCATCCATGGCTCTGTTAGGACACAGCCTCGAGAGCACTGGAGACTGGTAAGGAATTGCAATTTCAGATTATTTACTTTCCCAGTCAAGTTAATTAAAACTCTCCAGCGTGTACCTATTCGAGCTAAATAATGTAATTAAAAAGACATTTAGTTTTTCACCTGTTCATTATAGCATTTACAGTAACAAATGTTTTCCCCGAAATTACAAAATAGTTTCCATTTTTAATCTCCTGGTTCATGATTTTCTGCTCCCAATTTTCTGATCAGCTCCTCTCAGGTTGGAAGTGAACTGAGCGTACAGCTTCCTAAGAGGGAGTAGTTGTCCTGCTTACTATGGACTGGAGAACAAAATTAATAGGTGATACTGTCAGAAAGTCTGTGCTTTGAAGGTCTCCAGCCTGGTGGTTTCACTCCATTTCCTAGAAATAGAAAAAGAAAAAAAACAAAAACAGAATAGCTTTACAATTATGGTCTGTCACCTCATTTTTAAGTGTATTGTTAAGATTAATGAGTTAATATACAAGTATTATATGTATACATTATGTATGTGTATGTAAAATCCTACATAGTAACTTGCAAATAATTTTTTGGTTCAAACTGTTGTCGACACTGAACATACTGAGTTTGGATGGTCAGTTTCGTACATGACCCACGATTTGGTCCAGAGTATGAATCTACAAGCATTCAAGAACAATGTTTTGAGTATTTCTCTATATTTTATATTTTAAAACAAGTTCATATGAAGTTCATAGAAAAGGTAAATTTGTCATTTCGAGCTGCAGCCTTAAGTAGAAAGACAATGGGGAAAGAAATAGCTGTAAGGTTACTGTAATGTTTTAAAGGGACAGCAATAAATTGCCAGGACATTTTTATGGAGTTTTTTAACCTCTGGCCTTTGGAGGGGGGAAAATCAATAAGATATTAAGAAAATCATGAATTAATGTTTCATAGAGTGCAGGCATCAGTAAAAGCTCTGGGGTGTGGATAGATGTCTAAAGCAGCAACCTGGCACTGCTCACATGGAGGTGGAGCACCAGTGACATTCTTCTAGGGGCCATGTCAGTGGGAGACATTATAGCATTACAGAGTGTGCGGAAAACTTAGGATGTTATCTGGGATGTTATCTGGGATGTTACCAGATTCTCAGAGGAAGCGAAGGACAACCCTTTCACTTTAAGTACAATCACTTTTGGGAAGTAGTTCCTAAGGACTTCTCATTTATTTTCTCACATGGTGTCTGGCACCCTGAGCTGTATGATTGCATGTGGAATAAGTGATGTCTTCGGATCTCACGTAGGCTTGGCAGACATGACCTCTTTGGTGGCCCCTCTCTTGGTGACTTTCTCCCTTCTTTCCTTTATGTGGCTCCTCAGGAAATCCAGGTCAGAGCCTCTGTCCCTAAAACAGCATTTCCACCCCATTCCTTTTTCCTTTAGCCCTCACTTTTCCCTCATAGGACACTACAGCAGAGATCCACTGGGCAGGTGGACCTCCAAGAATGGGGCTTAGAGGGGTTCAGGACTCTACCCTGTGGGGCCATTGTGGCTCTGCATCAGAAGTGGGATCAATGTCCTGGGCACTTAACAGTGCCCAGATGGAGAAGGATGCACCAGGCCCAGAGCTGAGTCTCCGTACCAAATCCTCAGCCTCCAGTGGCTCCAGTAGCACAGGAGCTGTGCTGTCCTTCAGTTTGAAGCTGAGGAAATGAAGGCCCTGGTATCCTGCTTGTGGCCAGAGCTGGGGCTTGACTCTGTGCCTTGGCTCTCAAATCCTAAGTGGGCAGAATGTAGGTGTTGGTTCTCTGCGAGGGTGGGTTCCTAGAATGTATTTTCTCCTCTCACAGTCATCTTGTTTTGGGGCATTGTGATCCCTGCCAAATGGCTGAGGCTCCCAGGCTCAGCGAGGCGCTGCAGGCTTCACAGCCCACCTCGAGTCCAGGAGAGCAGAGACTTCGTGCTCCAGAAATCCATGCCGAAAAGGACTCTGTATCCCAGATAGTCAAATTCAGCTGGCCAAAGAGCTGAAATGCAGGGGAGTCTGGCAGGGGTTGCATGGCTTCTCCCTGCAGAGCAGCAGGTTGTTGAGCATAACCGTCATCAACTCGGGGAGGACCATTCTAGGGGAAAACGTGGCTTAGCGAAACCAAGTGGTGAGGAGGACATAGGGACCAACAGGCCATGACAGCCACAGTTGGGGACCTTCGGTGATACAACTTCTTTATTGCAGAAGAGGTGACACCAGTGCTCTGTGAAGGTGTAACAAGTATAACACTCACATACAAGCAGCCAGACCGACTCTCAGACCGACTGACAAGTTGTCACCAAATAGTGCTGTTGACTCCAGCACCCCTTCGGCACCCAGGCGATGCTGAGATGCCAGGATCTCACTGGTTTGGGAGTGTGGCTGCTGAAGGGGAATCTCAGGTGTGGCCCCAATTGTCTGTCCACGAACAACATGTGGTGAGTTGCAGACAGCAAAGTGGAAGATCTCTTTTGTCCCTGTGTAACTCAGAGCTGTCTGCAGTGGGAGTGCCCAATAGGCTTCTCCTCTGGTAAGGTCACCAGCTGCATGTATAATTAAAAGGTACACACTGCATTTAGCTCTGTTGTGAAGTGCGTCACAGCTGTGAGGTGCACAATTTTCCCCAGGGTCCTGGATTGATGTGAGCATAGGGCTGATTTCATATCACAGCTGACATTGATGAGCACTCACACTGAGCCCAATGTCATCCTCAGAGATGTGCATGGACAACCTCATTTAATACCAGCAGCCGCCTGCAGAGGAGGGCACCATGATGATCTCCATCCTGAGAAAATTAGGAGAACTTAGAGTAGATTGAGAAGCTAACAAGAAGAAGAGGGCTGGGTCAGAAGTTGATTATACAGACCTCAAAACGGAGACCTGCAGAGACCCACAGGCCTGACTGAGCACAGAGGTCCAGCCTCCTACTCACATCTGCTTAGTGTAAACCCAGAGAGGAGGAAGGGACTCTCGTGGGGAACAGAGCCAGCATCAGCCATGACCATGATTGAGTTGTGGTGATCCTGTCAGCCAGAAAGCCATCATCAGGGCTGGAGGCTGGGGACAGGGCTCAGATCCTGCATGAGTGCACACCTACTTGATATTGGACAAGTAAAGTCCCCTCTTGCACTGAGAATGGGCAGTGAGCCATGTGAGAGATGCAGCCCCATCAGCAGGCAGCCACTGACATAACCAGCTTTGCCATAAGCCATAGCCTCTAGAGAACCTCCTGTGGGCTGGTTCCGTGGGAGCAGAAGGGCTGATTTGATCAGCCCAAGATGATGAGAACCATCTCTGGCATACGAGCTTGCTCCATGCCCTGCTCTACCCAGTGCTCAGCTCCACTGCCGGGTGAGGGCCAGGGCGGGTCAGGGCACATGGTGCTCAGCCACTGTGAAAGATGCTCATTGGCAGCCACATTACAGTTTGATGATGCACAAAATGGACAGTTGTCCAGAATGTCAGATATTTTTAACAAAGTGACCGTGAATAATGTATTCTCAGGCAGCACTGCCAGGTGTTCTGCAGTGGCTGCATTTGTAATTGTGAAACGGGGCGCGCAGGGAAATCTCAGGGATGCCCCCACATTACCCACGTGTTTACAAACAGAGGCAGTGCCGCTTTGAGCTTCCAATGCGAGTGGCCACATTTGACATGACTTGATGTGGCTTGGGGGACAGTGAGCAGGCAGTGTTAAAAATTCATAACAAGCACTGCTATTTCAAGAGCTGCAGGAACAAAAGGCTTTTCTGCAGGGCCCAGGGAAACAGAGTTCAAATATCATGAGTTGCACAAGCAGATCAGAGCCTGCTCTTCTCAGTCAAAGCCTGCAAGGCAGTCCTTTACAGTGTCTCAGTCCAGACAGCCTGAGGATGGCTGAGCCTAAGATGCCAATTTGCAGAGTTTTGTTTGGCCTGTAAAATGAATTGTTTTTCTCTGGAGTTGGAGGCAGGGAGGATGATGGTGGAAACTGGAAAACAATAAGGACCCCACAGCTCTCTGGAACTTCTCCGACGTTCCTGCCAGTGTGGTTTCCCCTGGCTGATTCTCCAAGGGCCCCTTTTCTTAAAGTGAACAACAACAGCCCACTTGACATTTAAGAGGGGAGAAGCAAGGAGAGCATGCTTTCTGTATTCCTCTGGGAGGAAATGGTTTTCGCAGAGAACCCAGCATCCTTTAGCAGTTTGAAGAGGGACACTGCCACCATTGTTATCAGTGGTACATAATAGATACAACTGAACAGCTGTAGTGGACAAGCTAGGCTCAGAGGAAGCCTTGATGTTGTAGCAGTGCACACAGTTGCAGGCTGGAAATGCCCACAGATGTCTGCAACATCAGTTTGGGTCCTTCAGGCACAGAAAAGCAACTCTATGTAAGATGGAAGACGCGAGGGTGTCATCCTATTCTCTGCTGCAGATGCTGGATTTCTGAATACAAAATCCTGGGTCTGTGGGAGTTCGAGTGACGAGAACACATCACGAGCATTGTTCAGGAAAAAAGAACAAGGAAAACCACGAAGGACCTGGAAGGCCGGAAGGCTGTGTTTAGAGACAGCTGTGTGGGAATTTCCAGTATAGAGAGAACCAAGACTGTGACCCAGGAATGACTTCCATTTGATGTTCACCTTCCTTTTCTTTCTCAGCTAATGTGTTTCATAATTGTTTTGGTGGTAAAAGCCCACTGTGGTGTTGCTCTTCTTAGAAATAAATTCTGAGATGTGTCTATTCAAAGTCTGTGGGGTACACAGTCTTTATTTGTGTGCATAATACCATGAAAGTATGAAGTACAGACTTTTCCACCTCCCAAGGAGTAAACACGAAGTAAGTCCTGAGCCATGCTACCCATGGAAATGAGCTCTCTTAAGAAACTGCAGTGTTCCTCCATGGATGCCTAATTGGAGCTCACAGGGAAAATGAGAAAGGAGTGTATTTTATATATATGATAACCTCCCACAGCCCCATGCTTTAAAGGCTTGGTCACCAGCCCAAGCTGCTTCTGGGACAGGTGGAACCTTTGGGGGGCACTGGAGGTATGTCCTTGAAGGGGCTATTGGGACCCTGCCCCTTCCTCTCTCTTTTGCTTACCAGCCTTCATGAGGTGAGCAGTTTTCTTCTACCCCACACTGCTGCCATGATGTACTGTACCATAACAGGTTCCAGACAACAGGATGTGATGACCATGAATCCAAACTTCTAGAACTATGAGCCAAAGTAAATCTTTACTCCATTGATGTTCTCAGGTATTTTGTTGTAGTGAAGAAAAGCTAGCTAATAGACCTCAGTACATATTTCATGGAATAAAGTAATGGCCCTATTTTGGTAGAGGCCAATGGTAGTTGAAAGGGGCTCATGGTGTGTTTCAGGTTCCACCAGTTCTCAGGTGCACTATTGGCACAGGAAGGGAAATAGCTGCCCAGGCTCAGAGCCCTACCTGGCAGGGAGTGTCTGCACCACAGGTGTTATCTTCCCTACTTCCTTCTTGCTGGTTTTCAGGGACCATGTGTGCATGTAGGGGATCTGATTGTGATCATTACCATAGACATTGCTAATCCCTGAGAATCAGGGTGATCGCAGGCACAGACTAGAATGCCAGAGATGCAGATGTGGCTCCGCATGAATGTGAACATCCTGTCTATTCTGGGGGTGCTTGTCTTTTTTCTGAGTCTGCAGTGTGCCAGTGAGAATCCTCACCTCCAATCCATGGCGGACCTGAAGGTTCTTTAGGGTTATGTGGCCCAGAATGAAGGAAATACATCAAACATCCTTAGGTCTACTTTCAGGATGTTGAGCTCCCAGTAACAAGTCTGTGCTGTGTTGAGGTCTAAAGTCCCATTCTAAGATACTCTCTGTTAGATTGGACTGTGCTTGGGGGGAAGTCGTCTCTGTGGCATGACAGAAGAGGGAGGTCTCAGAAGCCTCAGGACCCTGGTGATAGGATGGCTAAGGGATCTGCAGCCCCAGGGGAGAGGCAGAGAGGGATTGGAGAGGGTGCAGCCAGATAGGTGCTTTCTCGTTTTTGCAGAGGGCTGGGCATGCTCCTGTATGCAAGCCACAGACTGTCCTGCCTCCTGCATCCTTGTTGAAGGTAACAGTGCAGGACCCTGACGGGACTGCTGAGATGGAGCCTGATCAAGGAAGGGGCGTGCTCCTATCTTTCATGATGCCCAGGGGAGCAGTGTAGCACGTGCCCATAGCTGCCTTAGCTCTGGTGTTGGTGAGACCAGGATGGTCTTTGTTTGCACTTGATTTAATCACCTGCTCAGAAGTCAACAGAATTATTAGAAAAACTATTGGGACCAGATACCGACTAGAAAGACTGTGAGATACAGAAATCATTGTAGCACCTCATTGAACCAGCAGTGGTTGCCCAGAAAATACAAGAGCTTCATAAGAGCTACAAAGACTTCAAAATATCTGGAATTAATTTTCATAGTATCACACAACACCTTATGGATAAGCAGTAAAGTTCTAATCCAAGCATAGAAATGGAAGGGAATAAATGGGGAGACTTCCTGTGCTCTTTGTCAGGACAGCCTAACACTTAACAATGTCCACTTCTCCTAAATGTCTAAAATCAGTGGAATCCTAGCCAACACTGCAGTTGAATATAAACTTAACAAGGAGAGGCGAAGTTTACAGTCCCTGTCCAGGGAGCCTTTAGGTCAGGTGCACAAAGCCGAGGTCAGCGTGACACAGGTGACGGGTGGAGTGAACGAGAAGAGCCTACTGCTGGGTCAACATTTTTTAGAGTAATTGAGCAGTGCGTGGCCACACCAGCTCTAATTCCGATTCACCTGGATAAGGCTGAGTCTCCTGTAATTGTCGAGAATCATAACTGACAGAGGTTTAATCATCATTGAGCACATGAACTTCGCTGAAGTAGTAGGTTTCCTTTTTGCTCATGGGGGTATATATTTTTAATTTTTTTAAGAAAATCATTAGAAAAGGACAGTTAAGAATTGCGTTTTCTCTTAAAGATCTAATTAAACATACACTCCCAAGTTTGACTTCAGATTTTCTTGTCTTGTGAACAGTGGCTGAATTAATAAATCTGGTTCTGCTGCTGGCAGCCACCTATCCTCTACCCTGGAGGTTTTCCTTTCCTGTGGCAGGCCCTCAGGAAGCTCCTCAGCCCTCCCGTAGGCTTGTGGAAGTGATGTGGCGTGTGTTTCGTGGGTGACTGGGCTCCTCTGAGGATGGAGCGAGTAGTGAAGTCCAGGAAGCAAACACAGAAGTTGGAGAGCAGACCAGACAGTGACTCACAAGTGGCAGCTGATAGGAAAACCTCCTGCTCCTCCAGCAACACCCATGACTCGAGATTATTCTTGTGGGGAGAGGCAGTCATGTCTCTCCAGGCTCCCTCCTCTGGCCATAGGGGCAGTGAAGTGAGGTGGGGGGTTGTGTTTGCAGTAGTGATTATTGTGGTTAGTATTGCCATGAGGCTGCAAATCCAGATAAAGGTAAGCCAGTTATGGTCAACTTACACAGACAAGATAAACATACGTGAAGCCAGGCTGAGCAGTGGCAGGGTGAGATTGCTTAAGGAAGGGGGGACAGGTTTTGAGGACTCTGCTCAGCAGACACACCTTCCTGGAGCTCAGCGTGAGGGCTACTTAGTGTGTGAGCAGGCAGGAGTCCCATTCCTGTAGAGGAGGGAGAGCAGGGCAGTCCATACAGCCACTCACCAAGTTTCCTTTATGAGGCGGCCATGTGTTTGCGTTTCCACTGTGAAGGTGTGATGATCACATTCGTGGTTTTGCATATCTCAGAAACCAGTAAGAATAAGAACTGAGAAGTGTATGTCTGTGAACTTCACAAAACTGCTTTCTACGGAGGGGTAAGAAATGGTGTTGAAAGGAGTATCTTCAAGAGTGTGGGAGCAGAAATGAAAGTATCGGCTTCTTGGATAATGCTTCTCCCTCTATCAGAATTCACAAGAAGCAAAATGAAGGGGGAAAATGTAACAAGAGAAATGTCATCTTCAGTAAAATAGTTATTTACACAATGAGCTACAGGCCAGGAAGAAAATAAGTTAAATCCCATAAGAATGTTCAAAAATTATACATAGCCAAGAAACACAGCTGAAGGTGTTTCTTAAGTGCAGTGAGATGTAGGGTTGTCATTGAACCAAAGAAGAACAGACCCAGTTCATCACTGAGTGATACCATGACAGAGCAAACCACAGAGACAGGAGCCCTCCACAGAGCTCTCTGCATCCTCTCTAGCCAGGTTCTTCACAGAGGTGCTGACATCTGGGACAGAAGAGGACAATGCAGAGAGCTTGTGACTCTAGGATTGTGTAGGGAACCACTGGAAATTGGAGGGAATGGTGTTCTTCAGATCAAATAATTGTCAGATTTGTCAATATCTGTCTGAAGCCTTACACCCCACTGGATGCTGAGTGCTCTTCGACATAACTTCCCCTTGTCTCTTTACCCTCTTCTTGGATGAAAGCCAGCATTGTAAAAATGAGCAATAATCACAAAAGAAACAAATAGAGCCCAACTCAAAGCTGGAGGAAATGAGAGAAAGAAATTACCACAAGCCCAATAGTTAGTAAATGTGTAGCATGCACAAAAAAGTAAAGGAGTCAGAGTAGTTAGTTCACCACAGTCTCAAAAGAAATCACAGACAACATCAACTACCCCAGAATGAACACAGATATTAAGTACAAATGTTCAAAGGAGGACTTCGTAAGTACAGAAGTAAGAAGTAAATGATTTGGCAGGGTTTTGTGAAAAACCGAGAAAGATACTTATAGAAATTAAATACATGAATCAGGGGAAAAAACTAGAACAAATCTAAGTAAAAACTTAAGGCTTTAGGAGAACATATTGTATTAAGTGTGCAGTGCAGCTGTGTCATGGATTTTGTTGACCCAACATACAGACCTCTTTCTGTGTCTGGAAAATACTTCATTTTATGCATAATGTTTACCAAAATTACTTCCGGAGTAAGACGATTTTTTTCTTCCAATAATCACCCACTGAAGATTGAATATAAAAGAAATTTGTTAGTAAATTCAAAAACAGGTCAATGACAAGTGTCCAGACTGAAAGGGAAGGAGGAGAGAGGGGGAGGAGAAAATAAAAACTGAAATACATATATGGACCATGGTCCAGTCATCTCACAGAAGTAGAATTGATGTCTAAAAGAGTGAGCAAAAGAAATATTTGAAGAAATAATGACTAAACAATTTCCCAGACTGATAAAACAAGATATCAACCCACTGATTCTAGAAACTTAGTGAACTCAGAGCAACAGAAACAAAACAGCCCAACAAACACAAACACACCCCTACACACATCACAATCAGATTCCTAAAAAGGAAATATATCCCAAAGAATGATAAAGAAAATGGAAGCATTTTCTAGAAGAGAGCAAAAATTGGACTTAATTTGACATTTGAGCAGAAATTACGTGAGACAGAAGGCAATATTTATTAGAATGAGGGAAGGAAGGGGACACTTGGACAGGAAGTTCTTCAGCTGCCGAGCAAGGTTACCACGTAACAGCATCACTTGCACTGAGCAAGGCTTTTCTAGAGTCAGTGGTTTGCAGGAGAGCAGATTTAATACAGGGCAATTACAAGTTACAGCATTCACACACACAAGCAAAATGTAGGAATATTGCAGAATGTCTATGCACCGGAGACCCAAAAGATCCAGTCAAGGGCTGGGAACACATAGCAGTGTCCCATGTACATCTGTGCTGCACTAAAAGGCTGAAGACTCTATACTGCAGGCAGGATATGAAGTTCACACTAGAGATGAAAACCAGAGCTTCCCCAAAGGAAAGAGCAGCCATCCAAGGCCTCAAGCTCCTTCTGCAGCAAGAACTGCTGAGTTCCCTTCAGGAGAACCAAGATCAACAGAGCTTCTCCTGGGAAACAGCTGGCGCCATCTTCTGCTCTCATTCTTTTATGTTGTGTTGGCAGTAATCTTCAGGTGGATCTTCTATGCCCAGAACCACACCAACTCAGTTCAGCTGGTCATTCCCACTCAAGTTGACCACCATAATAAGTCCACCACAGAGAGTAAACACAGAATGGCAATAGTTTACAAAGTCCAGACAAATTGCCAACCTATGTAGCACAAAAATAGGTCTTACACCATGGTAAGATAAAGCTCTAAAAACACTAGTAATCATATTCATTTAAAGTAAACTGTGTTGTTCCAGATTTTAGAGTGAAAGCTTCCAGTTAATGACCATTTAGTGTGATGTTGGCTGTTGGTTTGTCATAGATGGCTTTTATCAGATTTAAATATAGACTGTCTATTCCAAATTTCCGTAGTTTTTTTTTTTTTTTTATCATGAATGGGTGTTGGACTTTGTCAAATACTTTTTCTGCTTCTATTGAGATGATCATGTGATTTTTGTCTTTGACACTGTTGATATGGTGTGTTACATATATTGATTTGTGTATGTTGAACCATCCCTGCATCCCTAGGATGAATCCTACTTGGTCATAGTGTATAATCTTCTTAATAATTCGTTGCATTCTGTTTACCAATATCTTGTTTAGAATTTTTGCATCTATGTTCATTAGGGAGAATGGCCTGTAGTTCTCTTTTTCAGTTGGATCTTTTTCTGGTTTTAGTATCAGGGTAATGCTTGCTTCCAGGAATGATCTTGGAAGTACTGCTTTCCTTTCAATTTATTTGAAGAGTTTGAGGAGTAATGGTATTAGATCATCCTTGAATTTTTTGTAGAATGCATCAGTGAAACCATCAGGACCTGGACTTTTCTTTGTTGGTAGGTTTTTAATTACCTCTTCGATTTCAATGGCTGATATTGGGTTACCACTGTTTTTCAATATAGTCTTAGAAACATTAGCCAGAGCAATTAGACAGGAGAAAGAAATAAAAGAAATAAAGATAGGAAAGGAAGTAGTTAAATTATCATTATTTGCAGACGACATGATACTCTACATAGAAGACCTCAAAAATTCCACCAAAAAACTTCTAGATTTAATAACTAAATTCAGTTGTGTAGCTGGATACAAAATCAACACCCAAAAACAATAGCGTTCCTATATACAAATAACAAACTCACTGAGAAATAACAGAAGATACACCTTTCACAATTGCATCAAAAAAATGAAATACTTAAGAATTTATCTAACAAAGGAAGTAAAAGATCTTTACATCAAAAACTATAATTCTCTAAAAAAGGAAATTGAAGGAGATATCAGAAAATGGAAAGATACACCATTTCCTGGGTAGGAAGAACCAACATAGTGAAAATGGCCATACTTCCTAAATTACTATACAGATTTAATGCAATTCCAATCAAAATACTACTAACATACTTCACAGAATTAGAAAGGTCAAACATGAAATTTATCTTGAACCAGAAGAGATCTAGGATAGCAAAAACAATCCTGGGCAACAGGAGCAAGGTAGGAAGCATCACAATCCCTGACCTGAAACTATACTATAAAGCTACGGTGATTAAAAAAAAAAACAGCATGGTACTGGCACAAAGACAGACCCGAGAATCAATGGAACAGATTAGAAGACACGGAAACAACTCCAAACACACTCAAATACCTCATTTTCGACAAGGGAGCCAAACACCCTCATTGGAAGAAAGATAACCTCTTTAACAAATAGTGTTGGAAAAATTGGCTTGCCACATGCCGAAAACTGGAACTAGATACATGTCTCTCACTATGTACTAAACTAAAATCGAAGTGGGTCAAAGATCTAAACATAAAAACAGAAACACTAAATCTACTGGAGAATAGAATACGAAGAACTCTGAAAGACATAGGGGTTGGAAAAAAATTTATGAACAAAACCCAGACTGCATGGGAAATAATACAAAGAATTAGTGCTTGGGACTACATCCTATTAAAAACCTTTTGCACACCAAAAGAAACTATCAATATTTAGTTGGAGGTTGTACATGGTGCCCTTTTTATCTGATCTGTGGTTGAAGCAATAGTATTAATTAGATGGCCTGGGAAAAACACCAATTTCTCAAAGTTAGAAATAGAAATGGTTCACAAAACCCCACAGTTCTGTCCTGATGCCAGATGGCACTTGACTTGTATAGTCTTAACCTGGTTAGTATTAAGTAGCCCCACCATCTCTGAGACACCACTGCCAATGTCGCACAGGCTCCCGTTTGCCCTTCAAACCAGATGTATGTTACTGTTACACAACTTCACCAACCAAGCCTAGTCTGACTTTTCCTAGTTGGTCACAGCCTGGGATCCAGTGTATAAATTCAATATTGCATGTCTTGTGCATAACTGTTTTAAAGGATTTTATTTTGTGTATTATATATATATCAGTCGTGTACATCGCCATATAATGTAAAAAAAAGAGCTACCTGTGAACAATGCAACCAGCTAAGTGTCGTACCAACTAAAACACCAAATAAACCTTGAACAGTGAAAAAGAAATCATCAATAGAGTGGGGCCAAAACCCACAGACTGGGAAATAATTATTGCCAACTGTCCCTCAGACAAAGGTCTAACATTTAAAATATACAAAGAACTCAAGAACATCAAACCTCCCAAATTCAAAGACCCCATCCAAAAATGAGCATCTGAAATGAATAAACATTTCTCAGATGAAGAAATAAAAATGGTAAATAAATACATGAAAAAGTTTCAACATCACTGGTCATTCGAGAGATGAAAATCAAAACAACATTAAGATTCCATCTCACTCCAGAAAGAACAGCGATTATGAAAAGGTCAACCAATAAAAAATGTTGGTGGGGCTGTGGGGAAAAAGGAACTCTCCTCCATCATTGGTGGGAATGTTGATTGGTCCAGCCACTGTGGAAATCAGTATGGAGATTCCTCAAAAAACTATAACTAGAAGTTCCATTTGATCCAGCTAGTCCTTTACTGGACATCTTCCCAGAAGAATTAAAATCATCATACCATAGCAATATATGCACAACCATGTTTATAATTTGTAATTTATCAACACAATTTGTAATAGCTAAATCTTGGAAACAACCTAAATGCCCAACAGCTAATGAATGGCTAAAGAAGATGTGGTTTTTCTATACAATGGAGTACTACTCTGTCATAAAAAAGGATAAGCTAGTGACATTTGTATGTAAATGGATGTACCTTGAGAACATACTGTTAAGCAAAATAAATCAGACACTCATGAGTACACATTGAATTGTTTCTCTGATGTGAGTAACCATAAGGGTAAATAAGGTCAGAGAAGTGTAATAGATATTATATAAAATGAAGGTAATATTGAAAAGAGAGGAGATCTAGAAAGGGGGAAGAGGGAAAAGAAAGAAGGGAAAAAGGAAAGAAGGAGGAATGGGAAAATATAAATAAACCTGCTGTAAATCGGGAAGGGGTGAGCAGAAGGGAGGGATGGGGGAGAGGGTAAAACCAAGATGCATTATGTACAGGTACAAAATAATCATGATAAATGTGATCATTATGTATACAATGTACCAATACATGTTGCTTTAGTTACTTTTCTCTCATTGCTGGGACAAAATACCAGACACCCAAAGTTAGGGGAAGAAAGGTTTATTTGGCTCACAGTTTGTAGAGGTTTCAGTCCACAGTCAGCTGGATCTGAGGCAGAGTGGCATGGCAGACAGGAAGAAGGCAACCAGGTAAGCAAGGACTGCAAGCAAAAAGGGGTGCAAACAAGGGGGGAGTTAACCAGCTTCTTCCTGTATTTTATTTCTTATCCAGGCTACCTGGCTTTAGGGCGGGCAGTACTCCCACCCTTAATCCTAGTGTCATATCACATAGCAGAGCTATGCCAAACCAATCAGTGGACTAAATTAGTAATCACATACTCTAGATCCAGCTACCTCTTACCACATGAGGCTTTGGGGGGACATCTAGACACAAACCATAACAATTTTTTTTCTTGGTTAAAAAAAAAGATAAAGTAAACTGTGGTAAACAGTGTTCAAAACCAACTGACGTGTTAAATAGATAAAATCAGTAAACATAGGATAGTGTCTTAGTTACTTTTCTTATTGCTGAGACAGAATACCCAATACCCAAAGTTAAAATAGGAAAGGTTTATTTTGGCTCACAGCTTGTAGAAGTTTCAGTCCATAACCAGATGTTTCCAAGGCAGGGTGGCATGGCAGAGGGGCATCACAGAGGAGAAACAGTTCATGGCATGCAGAAAGCAGCAAAGAGAGCAGCAACCCTCTTTCTGTCTTTTATATTCTGTCCAAACTACACACCCTCAAGTTGAGTAACACTCACACCCAGTGTGGGCCTTCCCATTATCCACACCCAGAACTAGGCCAAAGCAATCACTGGACTAAATTAGTAATCACATTCCTTTAATCCCAGCATCATACACACTAGATTCAGCCATATCTGAAAAGCCACATCTATATCCCATGATGCTTTGGGAGGGCACCTAGACATAAGCCATAACAGAGAGACAAAGGCTTAAAGAGTAAATAACGAACTAAAAAAAATCCAGGTTGTTGATTGAGTTATAAATATATAGGTAATTATGCTAAATGTAAATGTAAACTGTGAGAGGCATACTTTTCAATATCATGGCAACATTACAGATCCTAAAAATATCCAAAAAATAAAGGTATAAAAAACTTTGTCAATACATTTGAAATCTACATTCATTGAAATTAATGTCATAAAATACATATCAAAACTGACACATAAATATAGGCAAATTCTGATAAATTCCCCCGTCAGTTCATAATACTGAACACATAATTAAGAACATGCCTATCAGAAACACTCAGGCCTACCAAAATTGAGAAAATAGAAGTAATTTGCATCTTGTGAGGCTAGCAAAGATCTGAAATAAAAATAGGGACATTATAGGCAAAGACAATTATAAACCACCATTTTTACAAAAAAGGAACAAATACCCTGAACAAAGTACTAGTATTCATAATCAGTAATACACAAAATAGATAATGCATCATGGACAACACTGCAAGAATGTATATTTACTACATTGGAAAAACTAGCCAGTGTGTTTCATCATATTAATAAAGGAGGAAAAATTATGTAGTTATTAGTTGCATACAAAGCAAGCACCTGATGAAATTCATTATCCACCCACAGGAAAAACTTGAGCTATCTCATTTTGATAAGGATTAAAGAGACTGTAGATGACATTGAGCTCAAGTGTGACATGTAAAACACTTCTAACACTGAGAATCAGTCCTTGGAAAAGTTGAATCTCACCACTGCTGTTCAACCATGTCCTAGAGACAGAGCAGATTAATAGGGCAAGAAAAGAAAAGAAGTTATAAAAACTGAGAAGAGAAATAATTGCTTTTATTCAACAGCTTCATGTTTGTAGAAAATCCAACATAATATGCAAACTATTAAAATTAATAAATGAATTTAATAAAGTACTAGAAAGTGGTAACTTTATTTTTTGTAAAGTTTCAGGGAGCAAACAGTTTATACTTTGTGGGTCATATGTAGTGTCTACTACATAGTCTTCATTTTCTTTTTTCCTTAACAAACTTTTAAAAATGTAAAAGTGACCTTTAACTCATTAGCCATACAATCCTCTGGCTCAATTTAGCCAGGTCTTTGTTGACTTTTGATTATAGTATCAAAGAACATTAAATATCTAGGAATTAAAATGAGTAGTTACATATAACTTCTACACTAAAAACTAAACATAATTGACAGAAAGAATACAAATAATGAAGAGAATACTATGATTTAACAGGATAGTCTTTTCAAATAATTATTCTTTGAGAATTTGATATCTATGAAAAATGCCAAGACTTCCATTTATCAACAGACATCATTTTAAAAATGAGGAAAATGCCCCATAGAGGGCAAGGAATTATTTGCAGTAGAGATACCCAACAAAAAATTCTTATCCAGGACATGAGGACTCCTGCAAATCAGTAAGAGGTACTTATCAAGTTTAAAAGTTTAAGAGTTCACTTAGATGGACTCTGTATTTTAAAAAGGGTATCAACAGGTCCCAAGACATATGAAAATGAACCCAACATTGTCAATCACCAAGGATCTGCAAATTAAAATCAGTATAGAATGCCACTATCAATACACCTTGATGAATAACATAAGAAAGATAATCCAAGTGCTCTCCTGGATAAACAGAAAATACAATTCTTTACTAATTTTAGTGTGTCAGTTTGTACAACCATTTCGAGCTTTGGCAGGGCTCACTCTAAGTGAAATACTTCTACCCTAGTGCCAGTGATGACATCTCAAGGCAAGCGCATCAGTTCCCATGGGAATCAACATATTGTCCATGTAATCCCAACAGCCTGGGTGACTGAGGATACAGGATTACAAGTTCAAGCCTGGTCTGGGCGACTTAGCAACTTAGGAAGACACAGTCTCAAAAAAAAATAATAATAATAATAAAGAAAGGGGCTGGGAATATAGCTCACTGTAGAGGCCATGTGTTCAATTCCCAGAATCCCCTCAACATACACACACACACACACACACACACACACACACACACGAAGGAAGGAAAAGGAAGACAGGGAGGGAAGAAGGACAAAAAATGGATCGAAATTGTCACATCATATAAAGCTACACAACAGAAACAAGTGAAGTACCATTGGACAACTCCATGTGTCGTACTCACCAGTCATGCTGAGCAGTAAAACCCAGATCCACCAAAGCACAGGCTGTGTGGTTCTGTGTAAGGGGTTCGATAAATGGCAAGAGAGTCTATGGAGATAAAAATCAAAATGGTGCATAGCTTTGGGTAGGGAACCTGTTTTCTCTCTTCTGGCTCTAGAAGGTGGTTGCAGGGTCAAGACAAAGATGCAAATCCACCCGTTTGTGCAGGGCACACTTGAGCTCTGCACACATCATGTTACTGTGTACCCATCTCATGCTCCAGATTCTAAAATGAGAAAGAGGATCCAACATCGCTGGTCAGGTGCTCTTAGACTCCTTCTCTGAGGAGTCACCTCAGAGGTACACAGAGAAGATTCACTGAAAATATTGGTATGCTGAAACAGGGCAGCACTTACACCCCAAAACAAAATTAACCTGAGAGGTGACATGTGATTTCTAGATCATTGCAAAGCAGAAGCAATGCATGCCACCCCTGCCCCTGCTCCTCTGGAGAGGAGCCATCCTAAGAGCATCCCAAATAGCCCGAGGGACCAAACTAGTGCCACAGAGGCCAGATTTCCAGGGTAGACTCTGCGTATTGGCCCCTACTGCCCGTGCCTCCCCCCAAACACAGGGGATGCTGCATCCCCGTGGCATCCATCCCAGTGCTTTCCACGGGCCAGGGAGACTCTCCCTACTCCAGGTGGTGAGAGGACACTCATGCCCCTCCTGGCAGGATCTGCTGCTGATCACATCTTGGATGGAGACGAGAGGGAGTTAGACTGATTGGTGGGTTCGGAGTGAGGTTCCTTGTCATTTCGACAAAGACTGGAAAAGTCTGAGTTAGCAGGACCCTAACCAACTGGGGGTACCACCTCAGATTCTGCTTGCTGGCTGGAAGGGGCAGTTCTGGAGAGAGGTCAGTTTAGGATTTGAGCACAAAAGAAAAGACAGATCAGACTGGGATAGAAAACTGCTGGCGACATAAACAGAGGTTTGCCCAGTACAGAAGGAAGGAGGAGGCACAGGGCATTGGCAGAATGTGAAGGGGCGCTCAATGTCAGAAAAGTTATTCCACAGCCTCCTCCTCGCACATTACTTGAGGTGGTCGGATTGCGAGACAGAGGCAAAGACTGTAGTTAACATAAAAGCACAGCTTGCATTGAGGAGGCTGGCTCAAAGGAAGTGACACCCTGCACCACAGATGGGGAAATTGGTGTGGCTGCCTGCAAACGCACTGCAGTGAAGGCAGGAAGGAAGTTGCGTGGACGCTTTATGGCTTCATGGTGTAGTGGTCACATGGGAATTGTGTGTTCGTTCTCTTTTTGGAACCAGATTTTCTGTATATGTTACCTTTCTTTTCTTCCCTTTCTTTCTTTCTCTTTCTTTTTGCTTTTATGAAGGTATTTTTGCTCTCTCTTCTATCGACTCCCTATTCTTTTTCTTCAGTTGTATGTTCTGTATATTATTTTCTTATTTTTTACATGTATCTCCCACTTTTTAAATTGTTTTCAAGTTTTTTGTAATGTATTCTGCACTTTCCCAATCTTTCCTCTTGTCTCTTGTATTAACCTTCTGTCTTCTCTATTCTAGTCTTTTTGGTCTTCTTATTTTACCGAGCCTCTTGTCTTCCCCTGTCTCTTCTCAGCCTTACCTGTGCACAAATACATCACAGGGTCTGACAACCTCACAGCCTTCCTCAATCCCAAGCTGTACCTCCCTCCCTCTACATCACATCCCTGCCTCAAGTATCTTCTTAGAACCCTCAAAACTGACCTTCACTCCAAGTAAACAAGACCTCCAACAGAGTCTGACCCCATCTAATGATTTTTACTCACTATTTTTCCTATCTACCTCTCCTCCTACTGACTTATACCCTTCTTTCACCCATCCCCCCATCTCTTCCCTTCCCTACTTCTTCCACAGTATAGACTAACTGCTAATAACAGTATAGGTTGTAAACACTAGTGATAAAGGGTGAGCGTGTAACTGTGAGGTTTAACACATATAAGTGATGTATGATCAGATCTGTTGATGCTCTTATAATCGGTGGTAATTCTCTCCTCACAACACACTGACAGAGTCCAGACCACTTAAATTAAATAGCTGTAGGGGAGAACGCTATCTCTGGACAGATAAAGCCATGAACACATCACTGGAAGGCAAAATGTACCTAAAAAGATCTTCATATCAACTACAATCTCTCTTCACACTACTCGGCATCAAGCCCCAGCACCCCCCCACCCGCCAAAACGCCAAAGGCTTTCAAAATCCCTCAGCACTCCCAGGCGGATATGGGAGCAGCAGTGGAGAGGAAAGCAAACACCAGGTAGTGGAGCTTTATGAATTGATTAAAGAAGAGGTAAAGCAACTTGGCAAGTTCAAGGAGGATATAACCCAAAAGTTCATGGAACGGTCATGCAGACTGACCAAAGTGGATAGGGAAGAAACCAATAAAAAACTGGAAGAGCTAATCAAGATTGTTCAAAACATGAATGATAAACTTACCAAAAATACACTGCACAAAAAGATGTCATACAGAAATACCAGAATAAAAAAATTGTATAGAATTCACAAATTACAGAAATGACCAGTGTAAAGACCCGGTTTCTAAAATAAATGACAAAATGATAAATTAAGACAGGTAACTCAGAGAAGCTTTAAAATGATAAGAGAACAAGAGTCATCCAACAATTACTAGATGGTGCTAAGAAGATCAATCTAAGGTTAAATGGAGTTAGAAACTAGAAGACAGTATACCTGGAATAAAAAAATCTGCTCACACAAAGAAAATCCTAACAGAAAACTTTCCCAGTCTGAGGAAAGAGTACAATATACAGGCAAGCAGGTCTTACAGAAGCTCCCCGTGACACACCTTAGTCCAAACACCAGGTGTCCAACAAAAAGGCAGAATCTTAAAAGCAGTCAGAGAAAAGCAACAAGTCATGTATAAATGTAAACACGTTATGATTGCAGCAGACGTCTCAACACACATTTTAAAGGTTAGAAGAGTCTGGGGTGACGTGTTTTAATCCCCCAAGCAAACAACTTCCAGCCCAGATTAATATACCCTGCAAAACTTTCTTTCAAAATAAATGGAAAATTAAGGACATCCCATGAAAAAGAACAACTTAAGTGATACGTGAAAGCCAAATTAGCACTACAAAAAATACTCAAGAATTTCCTAGGCAGGGACAACAAATTCAACGAAGTTGAAAATTCAGATGAAATGAATACCTCAAGCAAGGCAAATAGATACACAAAAATAAAGAAGTCATCAACAGACTATTCAATGACAAGAAGAGTTCAATACCTTTCAGTAATATCTTTCAACATTAATGGCCTCAATGGCCCCAGTTAAATACACAGATTAGCAGATTGAAGCAAAAAAGAAAATCCAAGAATCTGTTCCATTCAAGAAACTCGTCTAATAAAAAGATACTTATAGACTAAAAATAAAAGGATGAAAAACAATATTTTAAGTACCAGGGCCTCAAAAGCAAGCAGGGGTAGTAATTTTACTTTCAAAGTAAACCTCAATCTAAAACTGATCAAAAGAGGCAAAGGAGGTCACCTCATAGTAGTTAAGAGAACAATCCAACAGGAAGTGGTAACACTTGTAAATATATATGCATCAAATACAGGAACACCTAACTTCATAAAATAAATACTGCTAGACATAAAATATCAAATAAACACCAACACAATTGTAGTAAGTGACCTCAATACTCTGCTTATACACAAGAGACAGATCAACTAAAAATTCAAGGAAGAACTATTAGAGGTGACCCATGCCTTTAAACGAATGGGTTTAGTAGATACCTATAGAATGTTTTACTCCACTAAAGTGAATACACATTCTTCTCAGCAGCACATGGAACTCGCTCCAAAATACACCACAAAATACTGGTCCACAAAACCTGCTTAAATAAATACAAAAGAATTGAAATTATACCATATTTACTATCAAGCCATGGTGCATTGAAACTAGAAATCAATCACAAAAGGATAAAATTTATAAATACCTGGAAACTTAAGAGCACACTTCCAAACACCCAATCACTCATAGAAGAAATAAAAAAGAAATGAAACAATTTCTGGATTCAAATGACAACACCAGTACAACACATCAGCATCTGTGGGATACAATGAAAGCATTCCTAAGAGGAAAGCTTATTGCAATGAATGCTCACATTAGAAAAGCAGAGCAAGTCAAATAACCTAATGATAAATCTCAAGTTACTCAAAAAACAATAATCCAAACCAAAACCTGGCTTAAGGGGGGAAATCATAAAGATCAGAGTGGATATTAATGAAATTGAGACTAAAAAACAATACAAAGAATCAGTGAAACAATTATAAATGATAAAGGCAAAATCAAAATGGACACCATTAAACTTCAGAAGATAGTAACCACTATGAAAAATAGTACTCCCAACAAATTAGAAAATCTTGAAGAAATGAATGATTCTCATACTCATATGAATTATTAAAGGTAAGTCAAGAAGACATAAAAATTCTGACCAATAACAAGCAAGAAAATGAGGCAATAAAACAAACAAACAAACAAACAAAAAAACCCATCAACTCAAAAAGGCCCAGGACCTGACGGATTCACTGCTGAATTCTATAAAACCTTTAAGTAGGTTATAACCTCAGTAATCTTCAAACTGTTTAGTGAAATTGAAAGAGAATATTTTCAGACCTATTTCTGGAAGCTGACATCACTCTGACCCACAAGCCAAAGACCCAACTGAAAACAAAAACTGAAGTCCAATCTCTTTACTGAACATAGATGCAAAAATCCCTAGTAAGAGATTGGTGACTAGAATGCAACAAATCATGAAAAGGAATGTACGTCATGACCAAGTGGGATTCGTCATAGAGTTGCAAGAACGGTTCAACATACACAAATCAATGAATGTAATATACCACATAAAGAGAAACTGGGACAAAAATCACATGATGACATCAATAGATGCAGAAAAAGCATTTGACAAAATTGAACCATTCATGATAAAAACGCTGAAGAAAATAGGGATAGAAGGACATTACCTCACTCTGGTAATAACTATTTATGACAAACCAGTGGCCAATATCATAATACATTGGGATAAACTGATATTTTCCCCTCTAAAATCAGAAATAAGACAAGGATGCTCACTGTCACCATTCCTGTTCAACACAATAATTTAAACATTACCCAGAGCAATCAGGCATGAGAAAGAAATAAAAGGAACATATATAAGAAAAGAAGAAGTCAAATGATCATTATTTGGAGATGCTATGTTTCTCTATATAGAAGAACCAAAAAATTCCACCAAGTGGTTCCTAGAATTAATAACCAAGTTCAGGAATGTAGCAGGATACAAAATCAACACACAAAAATCAATACCTTTTCTCTACACTAATAATAAACTCACTAAGAAAGAAATTAGTGAAACAATACGCATCACAATTGCATCAAGATAAATGAAATATTTAGGAATGAACACATTCCTGCTGACTTGAACCACACGTGCTATGTTTGTGACTGCCTCATCAAGAGACTTGACGCACTAGTGGTACATGCACCACTGCCCCATCGATGGCTTGTATCACTGGTGGGACAAATGGATCTAATCACTATTATTGGTCTTTTTACTGATAAAATTAATAAATAGTCTATAAATGGACTGAATTTAGTTGCTGGTATTTGAATAACTACTGCCCTATAAATATTAATACTAAGCATATTAATTTAAAATTATTACAATAATCAACACATTCATTAATTAAATTAAAAATCATTTTATTTATGAATTTCTTATAAACATTTTATATATAAAAGCGGCTGAGTTTGTGTAGAGTGTACAAAACGTTGTAATACATTTGGCTTTTTTTGCAGCCACAGCAGCAGCAATTTTTTTAAATAGCCATGCCTGTGCCACTGGAGGTTTAAGCAGGGGGACAGCCAAATTCAAATCAGAGACACCTGGCAGCCAGACGTATGAATTATGGCCCGGTTGTGAATGTGTTAACCAAGGAAGTGAAAGGCCTCCACAACACAAGCCCAGTCCTCTGAAAAAGGAGATTGCAAAGGACATTATAAAATCCAAAGATACCCCCTTTTGAGTAGAGGCAGAACGGATAGTGTCAAAATGACCCTGCTGCCGAAATTGATGTATAGATGTCATGCCATCCCAATTCCGTTTCCATACCTGCACCGTTCCTCACAGCACCGAAGAAAACAACCCTAAAAGTCATGTGGAACCAGAAGAGACCCAGAGTAGCAAAAGCAATCCTGTGCAACAGAACAAAGCTGGAGCCGGGTGTGGTAGCACATGCCTGTAATCCCAGCCCTTGGGAGGCTGAGGCAGGAGAATTGCTATGAGTCCCAGGCAAGTATGGGCTACATAGTGAGTTCAAGACCAGCCTGAGGTATGTAGCAAGACTCAGTCTCAAACGACATCAAGAAATGAAGAGCAAAGCTGGAGGCATTATAACATCTGACTTCAAGTCATGCTACAAGGCTACAATGATAAAAACAGCATGGTACTGGCACAGAAAAAGACATATGGACCAGTGGAATAGAATAGAGGATGCAGAAATAACCCCAGACACATTCAGCTATTTGATCTTTGACACAGGGGCCAAAAACATTTGTTAGAGGAAAGATCCCCTCTTTAACAAACGGTGCTGGGAAAAAATGGATATCCATATGCCAAAGATCGAAGTTATACCCACATCTCCTACCATGTGCTAAGCTAAAATCAAAATGGATTAATGATCTAAATGTTAAAGCAGAAACATTTAATCTGCTGGAAGATGAAATAAGTAAAATTTTTGAACTCATAGGCATAAGCAAGGACTTTCTGAACAGAACTCCAATTGTATAAGAAATAGCAGCAAGAATCAACAAATGGTATTACATCAAATTAAAAACCTTCTGCATAGCAAAGGAAACAACCAACAGAGTGAAAATTTTTTGTCAGCTAAACCTCAGAGGATTGCTACCTAGAATATGTAAAGAATTTTTAAAAAATTATACCTCCAAAATAAAAGTCCCAATCAAAAAATGGTCAAATGAAATAGACTCTTCTCAGAAGAAGTATTATGAAAGGCCAATAAATACATGAAAAAATTTTCAACTTAACTGGATATTAGAGAAATGCAAATTAAAACAACACTAAGATTTCATCATACTTCAGAAAGAATGGCCATCATCAAGAAATCAACAAATGCTTGCATGGCTCAATGAAGAAGGAACACTTCTACATTGTTGATGGGAATATAAACTAGTGCAATGGCTGTGGAAATCAGTAGAGAGATTTTTCAAAAACCTAAAAATAGAAATTCCACTTAACCTATTCCCCTTCTGGGTATCTTTCCAAAAGAGTTAAAGGCATCATATTATAGTGATACATGCTTACCAATATTTATAGCGTCATAATTTATAATAGCTAATTCTTGGAAGCAGCTTATATGTCCATCAACAGATGGATGGATAAAGAAAATGTGATATCAATATATAATGGAATACCACTGATTTATTAAGAATGATAACTTTGAGACATTTTTAGGAAAATGGATGGACCTTGAAAACATAAGTCTGAGTGAAATAAATCAGACACATAAGTTTAAACACTGTATGGTTTCTCTCATTTGAGTAATCCAAAATACAAATAAAGTAAAAAGCCAAATAAAAGATCGATAAAAAGAAACAGGGAACTAGATCTCACGCAAATGGGAAGGGAACCAAGAGACTGAAGGTGGGGGAGGGGAAGGGGACACAAAAAGATTTAAAATGTGTCCTGTACTTGTTCCGGGTACCCATCGTGAATGCAGTCCCTGTATGTCACAAAGATGAACTTAATAATGAAATCAGGGGAAAGAGATCAGGAGATAGAGGGAGTCAGGAGGGTGGGAAAATGAAAGAACATGTTAAGTAAATGTACCTAATCCCTCAGATGAATGTAAACATCATGTGCAGCCAACGTATACTATTAAAAAAAGAAAACGAAAAAGAGGTGAGAAAATGAAACAAGATACCATTTCATGGAAATGAGCTCTAAAAGAGTTGAAGCTGAAGAGAACACATTTGATTTTGTCGTCTTTCTTTTAGGATAAAACATCTGAGTGTCTTTGTAGGGTGAGATGATGGGGTGGAGAATGGCGTCCGGCATGAACACCCACACAGGTGTGCACAGGCAGGAAGCGTAGCCTGGAATGAACACAGCTCCTCGCTAAGGGGAGGAGTGAGCAAAGTGGCAAAGGGGATTGCAGCTCTGAGACGCTCTGCTCAGGGAAGGAGGAGAATACAGGATGCTGAGGAGACCGGAAGTGGAATGAGAGAATTGATGTCACAGATTCCATAGAGATGGAAAGCAAGTCAGCAGAATGGATGGCATCCAGAAAGCAAGGACAGAAGATACTTGTGCAGAATAAATGAGATGGTAATTCATATCTGAAGAGGGAGGGTGTGGGATGGGGGAGAGTAAGGTGCTGGGCAGTGGGTGATCCCTGCAGCTGGAGGCTGCAGAGTAAGGACCTGTGCACAGGGCACGGATTCGGAAGACACCTCTGGAGCCAGGACACGGGGGAGGCTGTGAGCTAGGTGCCAGAGTCCTCAGATGGGGATTGCAGAGCAAAGATATCTCCCTGAGAAACATAACCCATAAGCTCTCTCTGCTTAGTTTGAACAGGAGAAAATGCAAATAAGGGTCAAGGGAGATTGGTTTTTATTGTTGTTTGTTTGTGGTCTTGGGGATTGAACCAGGCCCTGGGTGCATGCGAGGCAAGTGCTGTTATGGCACATTGACATCTGTTGGAGGGAGAGTTATGTGGCGCAGAGGAGGGGCACTGCAGGTTTGGCTCTTTGGACCAGCCATATGGACAAGTTCAGTCATCCTAGAACATCTTTAGTGGCTAGCCAGGCAGCCCGCTGGCCACAGAGACCAGCCAAGCCAGCAGCAGGAAGGCCTACCCAGATGACTCAGAGAAAAACAATACATTATTATTATCATCTGTTTGCTCTTAGCTCCTAAATTTTTTGCATTCATTTGTTACATGGCAACAACTAACTTACACAACCAACAAAGAATAACGATGGGCACTGTCCTAGCTACTTTCTCATTGCTGGGACAACTCTAAAGGAGGAGAGGTTATTTTGGCTCACAGCTCAAAGATGATTCAGTCCACAGTTGGCTGGCTCCAAGGCAGGGCAACATGGCAGAGGGGCCTGGTGGAAGAGAGAGTTCCTGGCATGGGGACTGAAAGAGAGAACTCAGGGTGAAGTAGGAATAGGGCGTGGCCTATACTGACTGGGAAGATGGGCGTGACCTGAGGGAGTGGCCTAGACTGGAGGTCAGCCTGGGGCGTGAAATTCAAACGCCCTCTTCTCACAGGTTTGGGAAACCCTCAGGAGGACAGAGACTGGATAAACAGAGATGATACCTCAAGGCCCCTCTCTTGCCCCGCTTGCTCCCTAGTCCCAACTCCCAACTCCTAGGACAGAGTTGTCCTCACCAACTCCATCCCTAAGCTTGCTCCCCTCCCTTTCGGCTCCCTAACTACCCTGCAGGGCTATTTCATTCATGTGGAGCCAGTTTCCTTTTCTTTTGTCACTTAAATAAATTTTCTTATGGCCCTGAATTCACCCATTCTTGCTTGTGTGATTCTTTGCTTGTGCGAATAAGAACCTGGAAAACCCCCTCCCAGCCAGTATCAAGGGGAGGCAGGAAAGAGACTGACCCTCCCAGGCCACACTAGCTCACCTCCCAGTATCACATTCAGCTCTAAACTCCTCAGTGAACACACCAGTATCAGACCCCCATGATCCAGTCACTTCCCAAAAGCCCCACCTATGGGCACACGAGGCTCTGGGGGCCATCTGGATACAAACAGCAGCAGCTTTTCTTGGACCGGCTGAAGCATTTTCCACAGTAATGCTGCCTGTTGCCTTTTCATTAGACACAGACTTTGGAAGTAGTTGTTGGACTTGGGACAGATGGGGAACAGGATGTGAAGCCCCAAAATAAGCCACTCTGGCAGTAGGAGAAAGATGAGTTTGCATAGATGAAACCCCACTAGAAGGACTCTTAAGTTTCCCTCCTCTCTTTCTGGGGCACTCTCCACAGTCATCCCTTCACGCTTGTGTTAGAATGGTATATAAGCCTTGGACTCTAACTGCATCTTTGAGGTTCATCGTCTGTGAACTCTTACACCTGCAAAATGTTTTGAAAATTGTTTTGGTTTTCTTTTATTAACTTGTCTTTAATCAGTTAAATTCAGAGCCCCCTAGTCACTGAACCTAACAAGTTTTCCATGTCTGAGAGCTTAATGGGTATCTTTTGCATTCTTGCCATACACTGCAAGGTTGTGTGAGTTTTTACAATAAACCTCTGTTATTTTTACCATTAGAAGAAAACATGTTAAAAACATAAGTAACACTATCTATTGGATACACAATGTCTCATTACACCTGGGTATTTAATAGATCCTTTATTCCCTTCCTGATAGCTCATTCCCAATTATTATTTACATATATTCCAGTGACAGAAAATGGTAATAGAAAGATGAATTGACAAATGAGATGAGTTTCTCCAAAGACAATCAGATTGCCTTCATGAAATAGAAGGCAATAGACCAATTTGGCAAATAGAATGCGCATCCTGACCGAGCTGCCCCATTCTCATTAAACAAGCAGTGATTGCAGACCACTTTTGAAGATTTTTCTCTTTTAAAATCTGCCTTGCTACCATACAGGAAATAAGATAAAATGCCCTCTTTGCTTGTGATCATTGATGTCTCTGCTATGTTTCAAATCTGAAGTTTTTTTTTTTTCTTTTACTTTACAACGAAAATCAAAAAATCATTAAATGATGTTAGAGACAGCAGGAAGTATGTAAGAATCATAGAACATCTTGCCGCAGTTTATATTATTTCATTATCTAAATCAGTGGGTAACGATTTCTTATATATCAAAGCTGATAATTATTTTTCAAGGATACGAACCATGGAGGGGAAAGTGGGAGTTTGAGAATGATGTCAATAAAAAGCCAGGGTTTCTGCAGAAAAGTGGAGGAATTTGCCCAAAGAGCAATTATGTAAATAAAATATGCTCTGGGCTAGAATAATTTCACTGTCACCCACTGACAGGAATGGCCTGGGGCTCAGGCACATAAGTATTCACTTGGGGAGGCGGAGCCAGTGGGAGTGGGGAGAGAGAGAACACGTTTTTAATTTATTTTGCTCCTGATTATGCAATGTGGATGGTGGGTCTTTCTGTACTTGTGCTGATGTGCAAGGAGAGGCTGCAGACTGTTCTAGAGAGAAGCACTCCTCACTTCTCCCCCTGCCCCTCTCGCTGTGCGCCCAGCCGGCTCAGCCCTGTAGCAAGGCACCAAGGTCCAGCACACTGCACAGAGGCTGACTTGCCACGTTGACCTTCTTATTTTAGCTATCAAGTGTTTCGAAAGAACAGGCTCTGCGAGGCGAAATCTTTGGCTTTCTTGATGCATGACATTACACAGAATGATTTAGGTGTCCAAATGCTGTCGAAATCTTTTTATTTTATCAAATAAGGACACTTTTGGAGCATTTGCTGCTGACAGTTTTTCAAGAAGAAAGAGCACATTGACCAGCTCCAAAAACCATAAGAGGTTGGTCTTTGACAACAGTCAGCTTTCTGGAAAATTCATCAGGATGTTTTTTCTGGAGGTTCCGCCTGTTCCCTAACAGTGGAGGGAGCACCCTGTCCTTTTCCTTTTTGCCTGTCACCCTGGGCCTCCCAGGGTCCACAGTGAGCTCCCCCCACAGCCCAGCTGCAGTGTACTTTGCCTGGACTGCAGCCTCCCTGTGGCTGTCTCTCCAGCGGAGAGCTCGCCTTGGCATTGTGCACCTGTAGTTAGCTCTCACTGTCAGGCTGCCCTGACCACAGGCCTCCACATCGTCCCACTCACAGCTTGGGTCTCCTAGAAGCTGTGAAGTTGTGTGTTCATACTGTGGCATCGAGCATGCTCTGCTCAGGTGACTCGTGGATACTTTAATCTACTGGATGGGTGGTCTGTGGGCTTTCCCAGCTCCTTAAATGAGTCTCTGCTTTCTTACACGAGGTAAAGGAGTTTAAACAAACATTGCCTTCTATGCATGGAGGCATTTGTGCATTATCGTCTTTCCAGTGGTTTTCCCTGTAAATGTCATCTTTCCAGGGCCTTAGACTGTCTGGAAGCCAACCAGTTTTGCTTTATCTATTCATTTGTCTTCACCCTAGCTTCACAAGCTTCACAGCTTGATGTCTAGCTTTACAGACCTCAGCCAGCCTCCCTCTCCCATTCTTTCTTTATATAGCCTCCAGCTCAGGTAAGAGTCCCCGAGAGTGGCTCTGCGGCTCTGACTGTCATGTGAGTCACTTGTCTCTGTGGGTGCCTTAGCCAAGCCCTGGAGTGTAGAACTGGGTGTGGGGTCAGTTTGGGGAAGCCATCACGAGTCCTGGAGGGAGAGTTTGATAGCTGATGGGTCCATAGGCAGAAAGGGGCCTGTTAGGGATCTGGAATGTCCCCCAGAACTCTCACACTAGTGGAAAGTGATTGACTCACAGGGGCGCTCTAGCTGACTTCTCGTTAGGAGTTGGAGCCTGGTTAAAAACTTGTCGCTGGACAGTATGACCCATAAGGGCTTATCTCCCTTCTGGTTGCTCCCTTTTCTCTCTCTCTGCTTCCTGGCTGCCAAGACATGAGCAGCTTTTCATCTGTCATGCTCCCCTCTGTTATGTCGGTTCTGCCTTGGAGCCAGCCAGCCATGGTCTGAGACTGTGATCAAAACAAGCCTGTCCTCCTTTAAATTGTGTGTGTCCTGTATTTTGTTCCAGTGACAGGAAAATGACAAGACAGATTTTGGTACCAGGAATGGGGTCATTGCTGTGACTGTACCTGACCATGTGGTGCAGAATCCTTTGGAACTGTTCACAAAGGAATTTGGAAAGGTTTAGAGAGGCCAGCTATGAGCTGGGCATGGTGGCACACACCTGTAATCCCAGCACTGCAGGCTGAGGCGGTAGGAGTGCCATGAGTTCTAGGGCAGCCTGGGCTACACAGTGAGTTCAAGGCCACTATGAACTGCATAATGAAACCTTGTCTCAAAAAAAAAAAAAATAGACACACACACACGCACACACACACACACACACACACACACACACACACAGATGCCAGCTAGAAAGGCCCTACAATTCTGTGAACCAAGCTTAATGAGAGATTCAAAGCTCAGAAGATCAGAATAGTGATAGAAACACAGACAGTAAAGGCAGGCTCAGGAGGTTTCAGTTGAGAACAAGGATTTCACTGACAGCTGGACTCAAGACTATGTGTGTTGTGCTTTGGCAAAAATTTGTCTACTTTCTGCCCATATCCTGAGGCTTTGCAGGAGACTAAGATTAAGGTGGGCTAACTAATTAATCTAGGGGAGGAAATTTTAGTCTTCAGGCTGTGGTACGGGTACTTCTAGCTGCCGTCAGCAAGATTATGGTGAGAATCAGGAACAAATGGAGGAGCTAAATAATCTGAATGTTTGCAGTTTTACCAAAAGCACCTACTGTGTTGGGGCAAAGGACAGCATGGTTGCTGAAAGATTAGCCTCAGAAAGAAACCAAGTGTGTTGCATTAGGACATTAGGAAAAATAACTTCAAAGCATCTCAAGAACCAGCAAGGCCTCACCTTCACATGCTCTGAGGTGCAAAGATGTAAACCTTTCATTTGCAAAGAGAGCCTCAGGGTATCTGGCTCATGCAGAGCCACAGAGGGAAACATTTTCCTGAGGTCAGCCATCCAGGTGCTCAAAGGCCACTTCAGCCATGTTCCAGGGGCACCCAGCTACTGCTTGAATTGGTGGTAGACCTTGGCATCATCCACATGGTGCTGATTTTACAGACATGTAGAACACAAGGGTTGTGGGGTCAAAAAGGCTTCTACCCTCATTTCAGAGGAAGGCCTGAGAGGTCAGGCAGTGTGCCCCTCAAAGGGCAGTGTGTGAAGCTGTGAGAGTGAAGCCAGAAGTGCAGTGGAGACCCCGGGAAGTTGGAGATGCCAGAATGTGGAACATCTGTTGAGGAAAGCACATGCTCCCTAGTGAGTTGAGCTTTCTCAGGTGACTTTCTTGCAAGGATCTGAGGTTTCATGGGTGAGGATGGGTTCTGCCCAGCATGCAGTGGTGCAGAAGGAGGGACTCCAGGTCTCTAGGCCCCTAAGCACTGCAAGAATGTGGTGTCTGAGTCTGTTCAGGCTGCTCTAAAGGAATACCATCAACTGGATTGCAAATGCAAACTTATTTCTCACAGTCCTGGAGGCTGCACATCCAGGGTCACAGAACTGGTAGATTCAGTGTCTACTAATGGCCTCTTCTTGATTGACAGGAAGTACCTGTTTGCTCTGTCTTCATGTGTTGGAAGGGGCAAAGAACTCTCTGCACCTCTTTTGTAAAAGCCCCAGTGTCACTAAGGGCACCATCTTCGTGTCCTAGGCACCCCCACTGACCCCTACTTTGATACCATCACCTTGGGGGTTAGGATTCAACATACAAATTCTAGGGTCATGGACATGCAGACCATAGCCACCCCACCAGAGCACCATGTGGCCTGTGAACTGGAGGAGTTTCCTGCAGGTCAGCCGGGTCAGCCACAGACATCAGACCCCTGTGCAAGGTCCGAGGAACAGACCCTTCTCCTCCTAGTTCCAGAAGCATGGATGGGGTCCACTGGGGCCCCAGACAGGTCCAGAGACAGAGAAAGCCGTGAGGGGTAACCAGGGCCAAAGCTGGTCCTGCCTCAGGGAAGACTGGAAAAACCAGACACACTGTGTGGTACCCAGCGAAGCCCGTGAAAGGTGATGTGAAGGGCTGGGACTGCTTAGCCTCCCCACGTCCCTGTGCCTTTCCGAGCTCATCTCCAGCATTTCGCATCATCTTCACAGTCCTCACGGAGGCAAGACCGTCATGGTTCCTGTCTTACAGATGAGGAAACCGAGGCAACAAGATGTAGACTAGGTGGCTGAGGTTTCGGGGCGCAAGTGCTGGTAACAGTCATGCTGCTGCAAAGCTGTCCTGGGTCGGACCACCTTTGCTACCTTGCTGGGGTCTCGAGTCACTTTCGAGGTCATCTGTGCTGTCTCTGGCTTCCCCTCCTGACCTCTTTGGCTCGGCACACCAGGAAAAACAGTGTCACTATTTACATTCGGGGAGATTGGTGCTGCGTCTTGTCTGGCAGCACTCATGTCCATCTGCGGAATCCAAACCATCCCAAACTTAGCCCTGAGCCTTCATCACCAGGCGAGTCTCCAGGCTGAGCCCACGGCTGGTCCTTCTCGGAGCCAGGTCATCTGGCCGCTCCACCCAGCTGGAAGGACACTTCCTGTTCTCCTCCCCTGGGGGTTCTTCCGCCCGCCCAGTGGCCCTGCCCGCCAGGCCTTCTCCTGGACACAGGTAGGCATGGCCATCCCTGCGCCTGAGCTCCCTGTAGGCCCTCTCAGCTCTTCCAAGTCCTCAGAGCCTGCAGCAGGCTTCGGCAGGATGACGTCCAGCTGTACTGGGCACATGGGCTCTTGCAGTCCCCTAGAGCAGTGTCAGGAGCTTCATCCGGAGCCAGCACGCACCTTTGCCTTGGATGCACGGTGTCCCCTGTTTCAAGGACACAGGTAAAATCTCCATTAACCACCCCCACACGCACCGCCATTCAACCACTCCTCTCTTGCTCTTCTGGGCCCTGGGGGAGAGGAGGTCCGAGCCCAGGGCCCCTGCTCTCTGGACATTTCCTGTCTGAAGAAGGACATTCCTGGGCAAGGCTGAGGCAGAAGAGAGCAGCAATTCCCTCTTGGGCCCTGGCGTGGGGCGGGGCGGCCCTGGGTCCCATAGGTAAAATCGAGGACACTGGAGACCTGGAATTTGGGGAGCAAGGTAGGGATGTGGCCGCGGGGAAAGAAGAGGTGACTTCTCACATGTGTTCTCTGCCCATTCAAGAGCGGATCCCCCAGAGACTTGGAAAAGCTCCCCAATTAAGATCAACAGGAGGGCTGGGGATTTAGCTAAGTGTTTAGTGTGCTTGCCTAGCAAGCACAAGGCCCTGAGTTCAATCCCCAGTACCAAAAAAAGAGAGAAGACCAACAGGAAGAAGGTGACTAGTGACAGCCACAAATTAGGGAATCCGTTTCCAGAAATTGTATCTTCTTGATGTCTGAGCACTTGTAAGGAAGGAAAATGATCTTGCTTTGTAGGTCTGCACAGAGCTCCCCTAGCCAGGTGATGATGAGTGAAGGATCACTGGTAAGAGGAGCCCTGATTTACCTATGAGGGACCAGGGCAGTCGGTGCATTTACACAGTTTAAACGCAGCCCCAACTGTGGTCAGAGGACCTACCTGGATAAAGCTGTTCCTTCCTTCCAGGGGAAGGTGAATAGTAGACTGGGCCCTGTGGGCAGATGACTGGGGCATCCAAGCCTCCTGTGTGGCATCCGTGTGGCTCTGTACCACCTGGTGCACAGTGTGTGTGTCCTTAAATATCTTTGGCCTCACGATGCAAGAATATTGAAGAACCCAAACATTGGACAGTGTTAAGATCAGATTGGAAACCAGAAGGAACAGGAGAATGGAAAGCAAAGGGTACTTGTGATTCTCTACACTAAGGACACTAAGTACCATTCTGGGGGCAGAAGACCAGTTTAGTGATGAAGGACATGAGCTCCAAAATGAGGAGCCCAGCCCCAGTCCTCGCACCTCTGAGTTGCTGTGACTCAGTTTCCCCTTTTGCAAAAGCTATGCTGGGAACTCCCCAAGTACTGAGTCCTCCCTCAGTGTCTGGGGTTGGTATTTTGATCTCTCCGTCAACTGCACACACCAGGGACCAACCAGGGCCAAAGAAGGGCCTTAAGGAGAAGGGAGCAGACATCTTTGCTCCCTCATGTGTCACCCCGAGGGGCTGTGAGAGCTGTGTGCCCCTGCCAGCCACTGTGGGCCACTTCTCGTCACGTGGAGGCTGAGGGTGGTGAGCCAGCTAGTGAGGAGCACCGAGCAGTCACGACTCCACGTTTATCATGATTCCGCCTTTCCCTCCATGCCATTTCCGTCACACCCACTGAGTGCATCTTGGGGCAAGCACATGGATTCAGACTACTTCCTCAGTTTAGCCTAAACATTAATGTGGGGTCACATCATCCTTTTCTTTTTTGTAGAAATGGGGGCTCTTATTCTCTCTTTTTTATTTTGGAGAACCTTAGAGCCTTGTGCTGTATCATTCTCTGTCTCCACAAACTCCGCAGAGTACAAAGGAGCTGAGCGCTCTGAGGAAATCACCCTCCTCTGCCCTGAAATCAACTGTTTCTGGCCCACGGAGGCCATCTGAGCTGCTTAGGAGAGGTCTGGGCACAGGACCCTGCTGGTGCTGGTGCTGGTGCTGGGGTCGAGGCTTGTGCTGCACCGGGATGCAGTTAACCAAGCTGGAGCGCCCAGAACACGCTGTTCTCTGGACAAGGAAAGTGCTGCACTCTGTCCCGACCACCTTGGATTGCACTTTCGCCCTCGCATCTTGTGGGTGGGCAAGGTGGCCCTCCCTCCAGGGCATTTCCTGAGAAAGAGATGGAGGAAGAGGCCTGCATACAGCAGCTTGGCATGGAGGTGGCCTCCCCAGCCTCAGGGGCTCGAGGATGGAGTCTTGGTACCCTGCCCAGGAGCTTGTCCCGCCCGTTTTCAGTATTTACTTGATGCCTACGCCCGTGTGAAAATCGATGTGGACGGACATAGACTGACCCTGTAGATGAGAACCGCCACTAAAGAAGACACAGCTGACACAGACATGTGCCTGTGCGTTATGGAATGTCTAGTGCGGGAGGTCTTTTCGTGGGTCACAGCTTCCTGAAGCTTTGGTGATGTTCAGATTTTGTTACGAGCTCCAACCACAAGACACCTTCACCCTACTTCTCTTCTATGCCGTGCACGAGTGTCAGGCCACGGAATCGACAGAGGTGACCGAAAACACACATGTGATGGGACCTGCACACAGTCATTGATTTTCAGCCATCACTGATTAGCACCCGCGTCCCTCTGCCCCGAGACAAAACCCATTTGGGGAGCGCGTTTACGTTTCACCAGCTTCTGGTCTGACACATTCGCTGTTCACTTTTTTAAACATCTTTTAAAAGGCTGTATTTACAATAGTTTAATCTTTCCACATGGCCCCTATCTGCCTGCCTTTAGACGTTTTGTTTTTTTCATGTAAAACCCTAAGAACAAAAGCTGGATAAAGCAGCTCTGCGTCGACGGAGGCAGCGGCCCCGCTGGTGTCTCTGGTCCTCTGAGCCACACCTGGGCCAGCACGGTGTCCCCAGTTTGAATCGAGCCCAGCGTCTGCACGCGGGTCCTCCCAGCCGCTGTGTTAACGTCTCTGACTATTTCCGCCTCCTTTCTCCGCATAGTGGCACTAACTCATAAAATTAATTCCCATTTCGTGGGATTGTCAGAAATGAGGATTGTTCTGACCCCTGTTTGAACTCATCAGCCGAAATGAAGTTGCTCACTGAGCTGGGGAAGACAAAGCTTGGTTCCAAGAAATTAATCAACTCCACGGCACTGGGAGAGGCCCGGAGTCGGTGCGCCACGCTGACCCCAAGCAGCTCCGATCCCGAGCACGAATGAAAGCCATCACTCCTGGCCAGGAAGATACTAAATTATCAGCTTTTAAATTTAATTTCCAGTTTACTTGTGTTTTCGATTAGCGTGCCATGTCCCATCAGGACAGGCTACCTTTCAGGGTAAACACCTTCCCGTGGCGGCGGCGGGGGTCACTCTGGTCATCAAAAGGCAAATTTGAACCAAGATCTGTTAGCACACAAAACTTGGTGGGGGGATTGTTTTTTCTTGCGACACCTTAAGCAACAATAGCAAATTATTTTCTTTATACCAAAATCAATAACAGGCTTGGAAATGGAAAGTCACCCTGGGCCTGGGGCCACAGAATTTCCTGACAGGCTCCTAAAACTATCTGCTGGCTGCCGGGAGGCCTGGGATGACCACCCGCTTCTCTGCTGTGATTTAGTCCCGGATGTCTCCCTGGGCTAGTAAAACTCACGGGGGTGACGGATGGGCAGCCAGGAAACATGCATCCTCTGTCCACCCTGCTCGCCACCAGCCGGGGCTCTGCACACAGGGCAGAAACTAGAACTGCCGCTTTTGGGACAATCTGCTCTTCTGGGGGCAGGTGACGGCTGTCCTGGTCCTGCCGCCGTGGCTCCAGGTGCAAGTTTACACTTAACCCTCACGCAAAGCTCAGAGAGAAAAACTTCAAGGAAGTGCTAGTGACGCTGGCATCACTGGCAGAGACACCAGGCCTCAGACGTGCAGAGCCAACCCCAGGGACCAGGTATGCTGAGGAGCTGCGGGGCGGGTCTCATTCCCCGGTTCTCTGGATCACACGAGCCGTGTGGGACACGGGACAAACGAGGGCACCAGTGTCCCTGTGTGGGGGAAGTAGGGCTGCCCGGGCACCTTGATCTGAGAGCTGGCCCTTGCTTGCTCATCATCCTCTTTCTATCCACTTATTCAGGGCATGCGTCTATGACATCTGCCCTGGTGTCCATCCCATGCAGCAGCCACCAGGGCTCTGGTTGGGCTGGCCCCTGACCAGCCCTGTCCTGCCTGGTTGCTTCTTGTGGACATGTGATTGCCACTCTGAAAATGGGAGTGGTCATGTCCAGGGCTCATTGGACACCAGGAGGATCAGGCGACCCGACAAGGGCTTGGATATCAAATTCCAGGTGGCCTGTGTAGCCCATGACGTGGACATTTTCTGAAGTTACCTGTCGGGGACTCTGTCCCCCTGGGCATCTATTAAGGGCTGCTGCGTGAGCAGCCTGAGCATCCAGCTCTGCTGACTGCCTATACACGCAGGGTGTGGGGTGTCCCCGTTTGAGCCTGGCCTCCTCTTTGGTCTGCCTCTCCTGCGTGTGTGTGTGTGAGCAGAGCAGCAGGAAATGATTCCTAAAGTTGAGTACGCCCAGGTCTTCTCATCCCTCCCTGGGTGTAGACAGCCTCCGATGAGTTCTGATCCGGCCCCCTCATGCCTCCACCTGTGGAGCTGGACAGGGATGGACATGAGGTGCTGCGGACATGTCTTGTCCCCAGAGAAACAGAGGGGCCCTCAAGGCCTGCATGCAGCAGTGACACACATGGGAACCACAGAAAACCATCCGGGAGGACGTGCTCATCCCACGTGACCCCGTGGACACAAGCCCTTGTCCTTTCCTCTGGGGCTGGCTGTCCCCAGAGGGCCCTGCTGTCCTGGTGACAGGTCTCCAGCATACTGTGGGAGGACATGTGGGCTCCCAGGGGTAAAGGCAGGAGTGGGAGGGAAGACTCTGCTCTGCGGCCACAGTGTGGAGCTGTCTGTGGGTCTGCACCCTGCACAGGGAGGACACTGTCTCAGTCCCCTGGGGACAGGCATGTGTAGTCAGTTTCCCCAGAGGGACGCAGACTTCCTGAGTGCTCCCTGAGGCCTAAGTGGTCCCAGCTCACACAGCCCACAGTGCTAGCACTTGTGCCAGCCGTCAGCCCAGGGCCTGGCTTTTCTGGGATCTTCCTTCCCCTGACCACCAGAGGCATTCACTGTCCTCCAACCAGTCTCAAATGCCCCATGATCCTCTCTGCTACCCTCTGCTGGGTGCCACCCATCTCCAGCACGGGTAGGTGCCACGGTCACCCTCTCCATCTGTCCGACTTCCCAGCATGGTGCAGGCTGGGCTCCTGGCCTCCTGCCTGCCACCACTGTCCACTGAGCATGAGACCCAGGCCAGCCCTGTTCTTACCTGCCAGTGCTCTGTGCCTCACTGTTGCTCCTCAGGATTAGTGCTGGGGCTGCCATAACAAAGGACCAGGAGTCCAGGATTGAGCAGTCTGTGCAGTGGAGTCCGTGAAGGGGACCTGGGGGAGAAGTTGCCCCTGCCTCCCTCAGCTCACAGCCTCGGCCTTCCTTGGGCTGCAGATGTGTCCCTCTCATCACTGCCTCCCTGGCTGCATTACCCATGTCCCTTGTGTCCATGGTCCCTGCATCATTACACACTCTTCTTGCAAGGATGAGGACACTACCATTAGATTTGGGGCCACTGGAATCCAGCAAGGCTTTATCTGAACTTGTTTCCTCTTGAAATACCCCATGTGCAGATGAGGTCGCCTTCACAGGTACCTGGGGTTAAACTTGAACATGTTTTTATCCCCATAGAGGATGACTTCAAATGTTTTCGTTGTCCACC
>PVJO010014804.1:0-47078 GCA_004026905.1 Hystrix cristata | reverse complement strand
GTTTTAATTTTCGACATGTGGTTAGCCAATTTTTCCAGCACCATTTGTTAAATAGGCTGTCCTTCTTCCAGTGAGGGTGTTTGGCTTCTTTGTCAAAGATGAGGTATTTGAGTGTGCCTGGGGTTGTTTCTGTATCCTCCAATCTATTCCATTGATCCTCAGGTCTGTCTTTTTGCCAGTACCATGCTGTCTTTAATACCTATTTTAATAAAAAAAAAATAAGTCTTTTCTATCTTAATTTAAAAGATTGGAATTAAGATACTCTAAGATTTTGTGTATTGGATTTAAAATAGCATGAATGTAAAAGAGCCAAGTTAGGGAACGGCTGCTTCAGCTGCAGAATCATGTGATCCCTAAACAGCAGGCATTTGAGAGGGGGGTAGTTTTTCCTGGGGAGGCAAATAAGAAGCAGCTGGGGCTCCAGCATTCCTCCTCATCCCAGACACTCCAAAACTGGGAACCGAATTGCCAGCTTGACATGTATGCTGTGAGAGTTTATCTTTAAATAGCTAGCTTTTTCTTAAATTCATTTCTCATCTATTAATAGAAACACACCCCCTACCCCACACTAAACACACAAAGGCAGCCTAAGGCTCAATGAGAAAAGGATTGGTAGAAAAACTTTATTCTGTTGTAATTTAATGAGTAGATGCCAAGATGTACATCAATCACCATGAAGTGTAGATCCATAAACTGGAAATACAAGTCAGTCATAATATTGAATAAGAAACTAGCCGGTTCTAAAACAAATGCTTTTGAAACAGGCAATGCACCTGGTGAAGGGATTTTACCACAAGCCAAAAAATCTGGAAAATTACGTCAGGACCTTGTCTCCAATAGTATTGGTATATAATTAAAAGACCAAGTATGTTTTAAACATAAGAAAAGGTTGCAGGTCTAAGGAAATGGGAAGACATTTTAGGTACTGTCACATTTGATCTTGTTAAGATTGTTTGTTACAACACAGATATATCAACCAGTTGTCAGTTTTCTGTACTTGGTGTACAAGGTTTAAATGGAAGTCAGAGGAGAGACTTGGGGTTAGGCGCTTAAGTTCAAACAAGAAGTACATTTTGCAAATTTACTTCTTGTTGTGCAGCAGCAACAGTGCGGTATCACATGACAGCAAATTGTCTTCGGACCTTCAAAAATGTTCCATCTGGCCTAGATATCCCTGCAATAGGTGGATTTGTTTTGTATCTGTTGTAGACAGAGTCTGACTCTATAAGAGTTAAGGTAGGCAGACCTCAAGAATAAGTTGGGGACTTTGACATTTACAACTGTGAGTACAGCCCACAAAGGAAAAGTTGCACTCATTCATGACTGGAGTAGGGATGTATGATCATCCTTTATCCACCCGCTTCCTTGTTTCATTCACAACTGTCACATGGTCATTCCCACTGATTGCACTGTCCTGTGTCATGGAAAAGAAGGGCCAGTAAGAGACCACTCCAGCTGGGGATTGAGGATAATCAGCCTAGACCCACAAGGGACCTCTTCCCATAATTCTGGGTGATAGTGGTTCTGTATACTCTTCTCCCAGAACTAGGGAATCCTGGGTCTCAATGTAATTACACTGGGTGAGGAAGGGTGAGAGTTGAGTAGGGAAGGATACAAGGGTCTGCAGTTGCTATTTGACCATGGGCTGAGTAGTACCACCCTAGACGACTGCTCATTTAGGGCCTGCTCTTTGCTGCATATTCTGAGGATTCACGTTCTCCTGGACCTTCCAAATAGTCCTGACATTACCCAAGTGATGAATGGCCTAGGTCATGAGTCTACCTGGCCAAAACACATTTTGCAAAGCCAGATATTTCCATCAGTTCAAAATAAACATGCTTGCCAAAAATTACTGTGCATAATTCCAATGTGTTAACATTTGTAAAAGATAAAGATACTTGCAGAATAATCCATTTCCTTGAATTCTTTTGTCTCCTATATTACCTTTACTATTGTTTTTAACTATCTTTCCATTCCTATTTTGGACATCAAAGCAAGTAAAGATTTTTAAGGAGAAAAGTTAAAAGTTAGGATGAAGAGTTACTAATATAATCTCCGGGCATAATTATCAGGTATCTTGGTGTGGAGTTATTTATCCAATGTGAGCAATTCATAATTTGGAGCCCTTGCATTAAAATTTTGTATTCAATAATATCTAATACGTATACACGGTTTAACATAATTGTTAACTACAGCTATTCAAATAAAGAAGAGCTTCCTGTGTTTCTACATTAAGTATTACCCAAGGATGAAAATTCTGATCTCATGGTGTAATCTATATCAAAAGCCAATTTATTCAGGTGAGTGAACTAGACCTTTACATGAAGGAGAAACCTCATAGTGGATAGTTTTGAATGGTACCTGGTATTTGACATTACCACCTTACCTCATATACTGTTGCTTTCTTTGGGGATTTTTTTTTTCTCTTGGACTGATTATTTCAGAAAATGTACAGCTACTTTTTAAAATTCTTGGCATCAAGAGTTTAGACATTTTGTTTATAAGGTTAATGAGAAATCCACACATCAGAGTTGCAGGTAAGCTCCATGGAACAATGTAGTAATTAAACTTCCCTGTGAAGTTGCAGGTTCTTGGATGGAGTGTGTCCTGAGAAGTTCAGCCTGCAATTTTGTGATTAGAAGAGTATGCTTTGTGATCAGCAAATGGGTATGTTTGTGTGTGTGTTTGTGTGTGTGTGTGTGTGTGTGTGTGTGTGAGTAAATGATGTGTAAGGCTCCTTTGTCGTATGTCTGAAATGAACCTTATCAGGTTGAATTCAAAACATTCTGCTTTCAAAAATTATCTGCACAAATTGATAATTCAATTACATTTGGGACTTTAGCAATACAGGACTCACGAAATGTGACATAGCTACTTTTCACCAAAATGAAAATCACTTTCCAATTAATAGAAGTGGTTCTTAGAGTTTTAGGGAAGTTTAAAATTAATTTTCTAACAGTTCATGTATGGTATGATCAGCTTCCTTTATTTACTCCTGCCTTTCCCACTCCAGCACACACTTGCTCACATGTGTCATGCACACACACACATACACACACAATACCCAGATTCTGGGAGGCCGGGGCAATAGCTTAAATTTGTGTACACTTTGCTGGACATTTAGACCCCGCTGATTGTCTAACATAAAAGCATATGCATGAACACAAGAAAGATTGTCCCAAATTAATCCTAGCACCTTTGTTTAAATTCTTGAGAAGATTAATGACAGATAATCTTAAACATTTAAATTATTTATCAGACTATTTCGTTAGGCACAAACAGCAACAAATTGAAATATACTCATATCTGACAAATCCTCACAATGATATTTGAAAAATTTCCTTTTTCTAACACTGCTCTATGATGATGCATATTAATTTTTCATTCTCTTCGGACATCACCACAGAATTCTAAACTTCCCTACTACTTCAATGCTACCATCATTAAACCCTAAATTCCAGATAATTCTTTTTTACGAATGATTTCCTAATAGATTGCTAACCTTGTATCAACTCTCTCTTATTCTAGCTTGTGAATAAAATAATGAAATGGGAAAAAAGAAGCAGCATGATATATAATGTACTGGTACAAATCCCCTACGATGAATGTTATCACTATGTACACCTAAAATGTACCATTAAATTAAATTTAAAAGTAAAAAAATGAAAATATACTTATTTGGATACTTCAGATAGTTGTGGTTCTTTAATATCTGTAAAGTTTATTTTATAAAACAAAAGGAGATAGCTATTGATAAAAACTTTAGTCATAGCTAAAGAAATTTCTTTACAAAGTAGGTAGTCACTGGCCTGTCACTAAGAATTTAAGAAGCTTGACTGACCAAGGTGAGCAGTGGAATAAGGGACCTTTTTTTAATCAGCCTGGATGACATCAGACTTGCCACGCTATCCCATGGGGCCTTAGCCCCTGCTGTATCCCAACCCTTCTACCTCAGTCTGTTTAAACCCACACTTTTTACAGTCCCTCCAGATACCATTCTTTCCGTACAATTTCCTCAGTTTCTCCAAGGTCAGATAGGCTTACCTCCTCTGAATGCTAACTGCCCTTTCCTATCTTCATCCTGGCACACTGGCAACCAGTTCCATATTTGGTATACTATTGTCATTAATAATGTTATATAAATTGAAGTATATTGTATATGACCTTTCAAGACTGGCTTTTTTCATGCAACATAATAACTCAGAGATTCATCCAAGTTCTCATGATTATCCTTCGTATTGCTGAGTAGTAGTCTATGATATGGCTATACCAGTTTGTTTAACCATCCACCTGTTGGACCACATGTAGACTGTAGGTTATTTTCAGTTTTTGGCTATCACGAATAAAATATTTTTTATAAGTTTTTGTGTGCACTCAAGTTTTCATTTCTCTGGGATCGCCCAAGTGTGCAATTACAATGCCATATGGTACGTGCATGCTTAGTTTTACAAGAAAATGCCAGACTGTTTTCTATAATTATGGTACTATATTTTTATTTCCACTAGTAATGTAAGAGTAGTTCAGTTTCTCTGTATTCCTCCAGCATTCGGTATTGTTGCTACTTTTTATTTTAGTCATAATAACCAATATGTAGTAACATCTTTTTGTGGATGTAATTTGAATTTCCCTAATGAGTGACATCTTTTCATGCAATTCTCTGTGAATCACATATCTTCTTTGGTTAAATACATGTTCACAGGGCTGGAGTATGGCTCAGTGGTGGAGCATTTGCCTAGCAGTGTGTGAGGTCCTAGGCATGATCCCTAGATCTGTAAAAACGAACAGACAAACAAGATTCAATATATCCTTGAGTCTTTTTTTTTTTGTCTGTTATCCTTAACTATGCTATTAGCTATAGGTGTTTCACAGATGCATTTTTATCAAGTTGAAGAATATTCTCCTTTATTCTTGCCTTGTTGAGGGTTTTCACTGTGATTGAGTGTTGGGTGTTATCAAATGCTTTTTATGTGTCAATCAATATGTGTTATAGTTTGGGTCTAGATGTCCCCCCAAAGCCTCATGTGGTCATAGGTGGGTGTTTTCAGAAGTGGCTGAATCTAGAATGTGTGATTACTAAATTAGTCCACTGATTGGTTTGGCATAGTTCTGCTGGGATCAAGGATGAGATGCTAGGATTAAGGGTATTAGGATTAAGGGTGGGAGTGCTGCCCACCCTAAAGCCAGGTATGCCTGATAAGATATTAGGAACAGAAAAAGGGTTGCCTGCCCCTTTCTCACCCCCTTGCTTACCTTACTGCCTTCTGCCTGTCTGCCACGCCACCCTGCCTTGGAGCCAGCTGATTGTGGACTGAAACCTCTACACACTGTGAGCTAAATAAACCTTTCTTCCCCTAACTTTAGGTGTTGAGTATTTTGTCTCAGCAATGAGAGAAAAGTAACTAAAACAATGTGATAAATTTTTTCTTCAGCCTGTGTCTATGGTAGATTACATTGATTTTCAAATGCTGAAATAGGCTTGTATACCTCGAATAAATACCACTTGGTCATAATGCATGTGTTAGGTATCTGCCACTTACAACATACCTCAGAAAAATCAATTAAAGGGGAAAGAGTTACTTTAGCTCATGATTTCAGAGGTTTCAGTCTATGGTAAATTGGTGTAATTTGTTTTGGGCCTGTGTTGAGGCAAAAATATCATGGCAGGGAGCGAAGTGGCAAAAAGCTGCTCACCTAATGGTGACTGGCCAGGAAGCAGGAAGAAGAAAGGAGGGGTCAGCCCCACTGTCTTCTCCAAAGGCGCAGCCTGGTGACCTAACTTCCTTACACCAGGCCTCGCTCCCTGGAAGTTTCACCTCCTCTCTATAGTGCTGCAGGCTGAGGACCATGCATTACATGACCCTTGGGGATATTTCAGATCTGAACAATATCAGTATATAATTATTTTTATACATTTCTAGATTTGGGTTGTTAATATTTTATTGTGGATTTTTTTTCCATCCAAGTTCATGAAAGATACTGGCCATATTTTATCTTTTCCTGTATTGTCTTTGATTTTAATTCAGGTTAGTATGATCATTAAGACAGGAAATCTTTCCTCTTCTATTTTCTGGAAGAGTCTGTATAAAATTGGTTTTAATTTTTTGAATGTTTGGTAGCCTTCTCTAGTGAAGCCGTCTGTGCCTAGAAATTTCTTATGCAGGAGCTTTTAAATTATTAATTCACTTTAATGTTTATAGAACTATTTAATTTGGCTATTATAGTTTGGTTGAGCTTGCATGTTTTCAAGTCCATTTCTTCTGAGTGTCAAACTTATGAGCATAACTTGTTTATAATATTTCCTTGTTGTCTTTTTTATGTTGGCAGGCTCTGTAGTGATTAGCCTTCGTTTTATTTGTTATTGGGCAGTTGTTCCTTTTTCTCTATGTTGTGTCAGTCTTGCTAGAGATTTATCAGTTTTATTGATTTTCCAAAGAACTAACTTCTTATTACATTGACTGTCTCCATTATTTTCCTATTTTTAATTTAATCGATTAATGCTCTTATCTTTATTATTTCTTTTCTTCAGTTCAATACTGTTAAAAGCTTATTTTTGTATATCTGTATTTTCATTTTAAAAGTTTATTTCTGAATTGACAAGATAGTCCGTAAGTATAATTTCCATTGTGTTAAATATTAAGTAATCCTTGAATGGGAAACACTGTCTAGTATTTAACTGCATATGATGACAAAAAAGTCTAGACAGAAAATGAGAATCACTTAGTTGGCACATAATAAATTGAAGTGCCATTTACATTTCCAAATAAAGCAATTCTGGATATTTAGAACTATTCATTCTCAATCAGAAAAGTCATATCTGGGAAAAATTTGTAACACATCTTTAAATCACTATACTCTGATATGTTGAGAAATAAGAAAGTTTAAGGGATCTTTATTCCAAAGAAAAACAGGAAAACCAAAGGGGAGAAAATAAACTGGAGAGAAACAAATTATCCACACAGGAAAGAAGGGATAGTTTAGCTGAAATATAGTTGGAAATGTAGGTAGAGGTCATACACCAGAGAGGGCAAAAGGCAGAAATGTTTGAGTTACAGAAAGATCATTCCCTGAAGACAAGTAAACTGCCAAAAAGAGCAGGGGTTTGCATCTGAGCTTCACTGAGAAGAAACATCTTTCTTTGAAAAAAGTATATATGCTTATAAAGGAGTAAGATTAGAAGTAAAAATACTAATTAATCTTTAGGAATTTATAGTCTTTAGGAGTTTATAGTCTCTGCCCTCTTGAGGCTTGCAATCTAGTCGATTCACTTCTCATTGGTTTGCTTTAAAGTACATTACATTTAAAATTGATGTCCATGTGTTAGTTTGCATTTTATTTACTTAAAAGAGATAGTGGGATTTTAAAAAAATTATAGCTTTCTAAATTTATATGAATCCCTGAACTTTAGCCAGGGTATATATCTTAACAATTAGTCCCGCTAACCTTCAGAGAGTAGGATTTTATAAAGACTAAAAATTGGATACAAAAATATGTGCTCATTATATGCCTGCTGGAATACAAGAGCAACCAATAGGTAATTCTATTCCACTTCTAAAGTTAGCTCTGTATATCAGCTTCTCCAAAGTCTGTGAATATGCCCTGGCTTTGCTTTCTCTCCTTTCTTTGGTTCCCTAAATGTAAACCTCCCCAGTGTTTTGTCTTTAGGCTCTTCCTCCTTTAGTCCTAAATTCTTCTACATCTCATTCTAGAATATCTGAATCTCCCCAGAAATTACATTAAACACTCAAGTGTATTTTCAAACTCAGCTCAGAATCTTCTCTGGAAAATTATCCCCAAATATCTTGTTTCCAGAAGGTTTTCCATTCTTATACATACTGTTTCTACTAGTATGTGTAGCATGACACTTACTTTATTTATTAAATGTAATTTATTATTTAATTTTTTTGGTGATACTGGAGATTCAACCCAGGGCCTTTACAGTGAGATACATACTCAGCCCCTTTTTGTTTTTTTATTTTGTGACTTTATGCTTGCTTTCCTACCTAGACTTGATGGCAGAAGTCAGGTTTTATGACTGCAGTACTATGTTTCTAGCACAAAAAAATACTTGATAATAAATACTGTTGAGTGAATGGAAACTTTTATGTACAAGAAAACAATGGCCATTAACTACTTATTGACAATTTTAACACATCCACAACAATATTCAGTGCATTCGTTCTCTTAAATAATGAAAAAGTAGTTTAAAATAATTTTTAAATAATTTATATTCTTCCATGACATAGATTCAATGCTAACCAGTAAAGGTGGGCTTTATGAAAGAATAAAATGCTACGCAAGAAATGATGCCTTGTGCTTTTCAAAAAAAAAAGACTATCAAGGGGATGGAAGACTAGTCACAACCTGGGAGAAGTGTTTGCATAAGAACTTGATGAAGAACTGTTTCCAAAATGTACAAAGATTTCTTAAACTCAAGGATGAAATAAAGAAAAATCTGATTGAAAAATGGGCACAAGAACTAAACTGACACCTTGTAGAGAAAATACAGATTCCAAACGAGCATATGGAAGGATGCTCCATGTATCATTAGGAAAATACAAATTAAATCATCAAGAAAATGCAAATTGAAACAGTAGTGATGTAGCACATCATGCCTATTTGAACCACCAAATTCCAGAACACTAATAACATCAAATGATGGCGAAAATGAAAGAGCTGGAATTTTTATTCATTGCTGGTGGGAATGCAGAATGGCCACTTAGGAAGATACTTCAGCAGTTTTGCTTTTTTTTTTTTTTTAATGAAAGTGAACCCACACTCACCATATAATCTGGCAGTCATGCTCCTCAGAATTTACCCAAATGAGCTGAAAACTTATGTCCACACGAAATCCAGCACAGAGATGTTTATATCAGCTTTATTCATAATTGTCAAAACTTAGAAGCAACTGAGATACTGTTTTAGTTATTTTTCTCTCATTGTTGGGACAGAATACCCGACACCCAAAGCTAGGGGAAGAAAGGTTTATTAGCTCACAGTCTGTAGAGGTTTCAGTCTATGGTCCGCTGGGTCCGAGGCAGGGCGGCGTGTCAGACCAGCAGCCGACGGGCCGCAAAGTAAAGTGAGGAATTGCAAGGAATGTATGCAAATAAACAATGCAAACGAGCAGCTAGTTAGCTTCTTCCTGTATCTTTTATCTAGGCTACCTGCCCCCAGGGCGGCCCGCACTCCCACCCCCAATCTCAGTCTCACATCCTTGATCCCAGCAGAACGATGCCAAACCGATCAATAGATCAATTTAGTAATCACACACTCTAGATCCAGTTATCTCTTACCACATGAGGCTTTGGGGGGACATCTAGACACAAACCATAACAGATACCCTTCCATAGGTGAATGGATAAATTGTGATATATCCAAACAATCAAATATTATTTCAGCATAAAGAGAGATGAGTTACCAAGAGATAAAATGGAATCTTGAAACACATTACTAAATGAAAACAACTTTTAAACACATTTCTAATTGAAAGAAGTGACTCTGAAAAGGCCATATATTGCATGACTCTAACTGTATGACATCCTGGAGAGGGGAAAATAGGGAAATAATGAAAAAATCAGTGGTTGCCAAGTTAAGGGGAAAGAAATGATGAAGAGGGAGAACACAGGGCTTTTCGGAGAGTGAAAGTGAAATTATTCTGCCTGATACTACAATAGTATGTAGATGTCATTATACATTTGTCAGATCCTATAGAATATACAACATCTTAATGTAGACTATGCTCTTTGGGTGATAATGAATTGTCAGTGTGGGTTTCTCAAATGTAACAAACGCACCACTCTGATGTAGGATGTCAATAATTGGGGAGGTCATGGAAGTGGGGTAAGTGCCAGAGGATGAGAAGTCTCTATCTTCTGCTTAATTTTGCTACAAACCTAAAATTGCTTTTCTTAAAAAATGTCTGTTTTATAAAGATTATCCACCATAACTTTTTAGTGTAAATAATTAAAATAAAAAGATGACAGTATTACATAGTATGGAGAAAAACTGCTACTTGAAGTGTGTCTTTGGACCACTTGCAAGAACAGCCCCTGGGCACTGGAAATACAGATGCTCATGACCCTCCTTTCATCTACTCATTGTGTGCAGAGAATATCTGTATCCCAAGACCATTTACATTCACTCCATGGACAAAGTGCCCACCAACATTGCCGTAAGGTGCTTCCCCCCAAGTTTGGGAACGATTTCCAAATATAACAAGACGGAATGTGAGTGATGCATTTGCCTCTCTTAGGTAGAATTTACTGGAACCATTTCACTCCTGGACATAAGCCCTGGCAGCTCATCAGTGCTATCAGTTGCTGGCTCTGACATTTTCTGTCTAAAAATTATTAGATAATCACCACTGCGCTGTCAATTTGGTTTTGTTTGTTTGTTTGTTTTTTGCTTTGGTTTTCCCTCTAAAGATTTTCATTCTCTTGGTCATTTGAGTCTTGATAAATAGAACAATCCAACCAACATTTCTGGCCAGTTTCAAAGGAACAGTGTCCTTTTTTATTGTGAGAGCAAATTCCCTTTTTATCTTTTATTTTGCAGAAAACAATTTACTCACTTTAAGCATAAATCAAACAGCCACCTTAAAAATAGAAGGCTTAACCCCAACATCCCCTCACTCCCAATGGGAGGCTTGAAAGGGGACAGCCCTTGAAATTTTGCCCTAAACATACTAGCTCAGCAGGATTTTGATTTCCCTTAAGTAAGGCTTTTGTCTCTCCTCAAAGGGAAAGGATCAGCTCAGGCCAAGGATGAGGTGTGTGGTGGGGAAAAGAAGGTGACACTGAAGACAGCTGCTGACACAGACTTAGCAGAGAGTGCTCAGAGAGGCATCTGTCCCCAAATATCCACCCCAGAGACTCCCAAAAGACTAATCTAAGCAGATAGGAGAAGTAGACAGAAGGGCCTTAGGAAAAAAAAAGGGCCAGGGGAGGAAGAAATGGAGAAGATGAAAGAAGCAGAGAGAAAGAGGAAGAAAAGATGCAAAAGAGAACAAGAAGTAGAAAAAACAAGAGGGTGTGCGAGGAAGGAAGTGAAGGTCTAAGGAAGAATCCTAGGTGGAGAAGAGGCAGAGAAAGGGAAGTGGTTAAAAAAAAGGAGACGGCTGGGCTGGGGATTTAGCTCAGTGATTAGAGTGCTTGCCTAGCGAGCACAAGGCCCTGAGTTCGAGCCCCAGTACCAAAAAAAAAAAAAAAAAAAAAAAAAAAAAAAAAAAAAAAAAAGAGGGCTGATGTGGTCCTAGAGATTAGTCTAATGAGTCTGGGGTAATGGCATAGCAGACAGCCCATGGCCTGTCCACCTTGCTGCCATTTATCCGCAGATGCATCGCTGGCATGAGTGAAATGAGCTGAGAACCTGGGTTAGTCTCCTAAGGTACACAGTTATCCTAGAGTAGTAAAAGTCACAAGGTGAAGTTTCTCTCCTGTAGACATTGAAAACTATTAAGTAGAATTAGAAGGACGATTCTGCGGTAGTATTGTCACATCCAAGTTAGCCTAGAAAAATGCCTCAGACACTATGTAATTATTTCCCCATTACTCTTCCTATAATGGATTTTTGGTCACTGCTGGATATGCACATCAAGCCCTTCTCATTTAGGAATTACAGGAGTCTCACCAATGTGACATGAAGCTATATGTTGCAGCATTGTTTATATTTAAAAATTTTAAATATTTAAATGACAAAGGTGATGTATATTAGCAGTGTACAACATGGTGATTTGATGCACATAAGTATTGTACAGTATAATGATTACCACTATAAGCTCGCGTTCTCAGTATTATATATGTAAACTGTATTTTTCTAACATTTATTTTTAGGATATAAACCTAGTAGAAAATTTTGGGAAAGTATTTTTAAAGTTTTACTTATGGTATAATAAAATTGACTTTACTTCTGTTCAACCTAATCATAAAATTTGTCATATATTTATTAATCTTCTCGTTATGTTTGTGGTACATATACATTTATTGAAAACAATGGGGTTTGCTATTCATATATTTTGTGATATTTTTCAAATTTTTTTCTGAACTCTTTCCTACCTGTTCATTCTAACAGAAAGTCTTTTTTTTTGCGGGGGAGAGTTGCTAGGGATCAAACTCAGGGCCTTGTGCTTGCCAAGCAAGCACTCTACCACTTGAATTCCCGACTCCCAAAAGTCTTATTTTAATAAACTGACTATTGCTTCATGTGATAAGGATTAAATATTCTATCATTAAAACTATTCCTGATTATTTGCTTTTTCACTGCTTTATGAATACTAAGTTAATGTCTCTCAATACTTTTAAAAATAATTTTAATATTCTGCTATATTATAATTTGTTTCAGGATAGTCTCTTGAAGTGCTGAAAAATAAATGACTGACAATAAACCACTAAATAAACCCTCAAAAGATTTTGTTTGATTTTTCTTAGAAAGAATTCCTACTTAGACAATTTGGGATGTGTTCAACCCAAGTGTGAATCATCAGCATGTAATCCTTGAGAGTATGTTGAAAGAAAAGTCTTTGGAGAAGAAAAATTACTTTAAAATAATCTTGTAACATCTGGCTCACACCTGGAAACGTAACTTTTACAGTTTAGCCCTGCAATCACTTTAGAAATCTAATGTGAATTGCCCCCAGGTAGATTTTATATTTTCTTAGTTCAAAATTAGTGTTCTGCACAACTGAATACCTGGAGTACAAAGTTGCAGAGAAGAATTAAATTGGTGGCATTCTCTCAGATACCAGCCAGAGTTATTGTGTGTGAATGTGCAAATCTTTACGTTTTCATGAAGTTCAAAACTTTGTAAACTCTACCTCCTTTAGCCTTAAAGTCTTTAGTGTGAAAACACACCCACCTCCATATGCCCAAGGTTTGTATTTACGAAAAACAAAGAAGGAACATATGGGGTGCTCTTTAAGTAGTGAAAAGTGTTACTGAAAGCCCAGTATAGTGAGTCCTGCTTGCCTCTCTTTCCTTCTTCTTTCTCTTTCTTCCTTCCCTTCTCTTCTCTCTCTCTCTCCTCTCTCTCACCTCTTCTCTCTTTCTCCCCTTCTCTCCTTCCCTTTTTTCTTCAATCCTGCCCTTCTTTTCTCCCTTATTTTTCATGGTGCCTGCCTGAAGGTGATTCTAGTTCATTCCATCATGATATCATTTAAGCTATGTACAAAAGTATTCATTAGTCTTTTAATTTCTCTTTGCATTTTTCTTTTGACTCATTTGTTCTTAAATTTCATGCATATAATTTTAAAATATAAAAGCCTAAGAAACAGCTATTTTTCTGGATACCACAGAAATTTGCCCATCAAATTTTCATATCATCTGCACTGATAATGTCACTCCTTTCTAAATTCCCTACTTATGTTTGTCCTGTCTACTCAGTCTGGTCACATGTATTTGCTCAGGTGACATTTTAAACAGGTTTGCACACATACCATGTTGACAAACATATAACTACATATTTCACAACTTGCTTCAAACACTTTCTTTTTTCTGGTCATCTTTTTTCTTGATACTTTTGGCCCTAGTTCTATTCCTTGATGGCTGTGATCAAGCTAGGTGACGTGGTGAGAAGGGCAAGATTCGATTGAGTATTCCCTTTCCTTTTCTCCCTTCTTCCCTCCTTCCTTTCCTCCATCCTTTCTTTCTTTCTCTTTCTTCTTTCTTTGCCATCTTCCCCTCATGCTATACCTCAGGGCATTGCTTCCCAGTAATAAGTCCCTACACAAGCAGACTTCACCATCTTTTATGTCTTTTTCTTTTCCTTTACAAGTTATTTTCATAGAATATATTAATTTTAGAGAAAATTTCATGTTCTTCAATGAGAATTCAATATTTTCACATGATGCAACATCATCATTTTATATATTAAATTAAATTAATATATTTTATTTCATTGAATTATGGGTATTGGTTCTGGGATGTCACGTTTTTCTACTTAAGTTTTTGCCTCTATATTGGAAGTATTTTATGTAAATAGTGTTTGCTTAGACTTTATTTATTAGTATTAATTAGTGATATTTTACCACTTAGACAACTTGCTAGTCTTTGGTGCTACTCTAGTTCTTGCTGTATTCTTAGCTAGAGGATCAAAATATGATTAATACTCTTTTTAGTAGTTTTAACTTTTTAAGTATTCAGTTTCATAGTTTAGAAGTTTCATAATAAAGAAAATTCAAAGCTATCAATGAATGGGATAGAAAGCCAAGAAATAAATCTTAGTACAGTCAACTGATACAATATTTGACAAGGCCACCAAGAAGGCACAATGGGGAGAAGATGGTCTCTTCAATGAGTGCTACTGGGCAAAACTGGATAACTACATGCAAAAGAATGAAATTGGACCCTTGTCTTACACCATACACAAAAATCAACTCACAGTGGACTAAAAACTTAAACATGAAACCTGAAACTGTAAAAACAAAACATAGAGGAAAATCTTGACCATGGCAATGGTGATAATTCTTTGGATATCACACTAAAAACACAGGGATTAAAAGCAAAAACAAACAAGTAGAATAACATCAAACTAAAAATCTACACAGCAAAGGAAACATTTAAACATTTAGCAAAGTGAAAAGGCAGCCTACAAATTGTACAAAGTATTTCTCTGATAAAGGGTTAATGTCCAAAATTTATAATGATCTTACACAATTTAATAATAAAAATATTTTTTGAAAAAGTAAAAGAATGGACAAAGGATGTGAATAGACATTTCCCCAAAGAAGATGTAAGAATGGCCAACAGGTGTGTGAAAATGTGCTCAACATCACTAATCACCAGGGAAATGCGCATCAAAACCACCATACTTCACCCACACCTATTAGGAGGGCTATCATGATATAGAGACAAGTCATGGCAAATGTTTGCAAGGATGTGGAGAAAAGGGAACCCTTGAATATAAATTACTTACAGTTTTTTTTCAAAAAAATTAAAAAATAGAACTGTGGTATGATCTAGCCACAGCTTTCTTTTATTATTATTATTTCTGGTTATATATCTGAAAGAAATGAAATCAGCACCTAGCAGAGATGGCTACACTCCCAGGCTTATTGCAGTATTAGTCACAATAGATGAAATATGGAAACAAATGTTAAGTGCCCATCAATGAATAGGTATGACACATATACACATGAATATTATTCAACCTTTTAAAAAGATCTTGCTGTTTGTAAAAACATGGATAAACCTTGACAAAATTATGCTAAAGGAAATAAACCAGACACAGAAAGAAAAATACTGCATGATCTTATTTATATGTAGAACCTAAAAAAAGTCAAATACATACGAGCAAAGAGTAAAACAGTGTCTCTGAGAGGCAGGCTAGGGGAGCTGTAGACTACCTCCTATTTCTGAATCTTCTGTAGTCCTGTCATACATCCAAATGTATCAGTTTTGTGTGACAGGGTCTTGCTCCGAGAAAGAGGATAAGAACATCACAAAACTCTCCTTTATCAGTGTGGAAGTGGGTAATTCACTCTCCTTTGCAGAGGGTAGAAGGTCTTTCTTAGCTCTGTGCCTGCCTTCTATTCTTTGGGGCTTGTTTTGTGTGTCTCCACCTTGGAAAAAATTTCCCCACTCTCCCTCCTCTATTCTCTATTCCACCACTATCTACTGAAAAATTTGAATCAAAGTTTACAAAAAGTACATAAATCATAACTCTACAGCTTGATAGATTTCCCCAGAGGGACACATGGCTGCTGCTTCCAGCAGACCCAGAAGGAGAACGTTGCCAGGACCACAGAGGCCCACCTCCTGCTCCCTTTGTGCTGTCGCTGCTCTTCGACCTCAAAGGCAGCCACAACCCTGACTTCTGTGTTGTAAACCACTTTGTGCATTTTTGAACTTTACGAAGGGAAATGTACTTGTTGCTTTTGACTTTTTGGTGCAACATCATGTTTCACTTATTACTCGTATCATTGCATGTAGTGCACTCATTTTTCATCGTTAAGCACTATTTCATTGCATAAATATACTGTAACATATTTACTCATGTTACTATTGATGGATAATTTGATCGCATCCAATTTGGAAGTACTACAAATAATAGTGCTGTGAACAATTGGGATGGCAATGTTTATGTAGCCGAGGCTGACCTGGAACTTTTATATAAAAATATAATCTTTAATTGACACACACGTGGGCAAGCTATTTTAAAGTTTCTGTGCTCTAGTATGATCCTCCTGCCTCAGCCTCCTGAATGCTGTAGTGCACATTTTTGTCCCAGTGTTTTGATATACACATTTATTCATTTCTGTAGACTAAATATCTAAAAATAAAATTATTAGCTTATAAAAATAATAATTTTTTAGGTTTAACATATATGGTATATAGAGTTTCCAAAATGACTGAAGAACTTTACATTCATTTCTCCATTATATGAGAGTTCCAGATCCACATCAACACTTGATACTAATAATCAATTTTAAATTAAAGCCACTCTGGTTAATGTGCTATTATATCTCATTGTGGTTTTGACTTACATTTCCCTGATGACTAATAAAGATTAGCAAACTTTCATATTTATTTTTCCATTTGGAAGTTCTCTTTTATGAAGCATTTGCTTATATTTCCTGCCCATTCTCTGCTTTGTGGTCTCTTTTGACTGATTTGTAAAGGTTTTTCTGTAGCCTGAATATGAATCCTCACAATACAGACACATTGCAAATGCTGCATTCTGGCTTAGCATTTCACTTTGTCAATGACTTCTTTTGATAAACAAAACTTATTTTTCATGCAGTCCAGCTTATAAAGCTTTTTCTTTATAACTAGCACGTTCTATATTATCTTTTAAAAATATTTATTAAATCCTGACAGAAAATTATGTTCCCATGCCATCTTTAGGAACATTGACACCTTGGCTTTCCTGGTTAGATCTACAATTCACTTAAGTGATGTTGGAATGACGTGAGGTTAGAGTCAATTTCATTTATTTTCACATATAGATATCAAACTGACCCTCAGCATTTATTGAAAAGGTTGCTCTTTCCCTTGTTCTGAGTAATATCATTTTGCCATAAATCAAAGGCTCACATTTGGGTGTGTGCCTGTTTTTGAATTCTCTGCAATGTTCCCTTGATTTAGTCCTCCTTTTTGCAAATACCATATTTTTTAATAGCTGTAGATTTGTGAAATATCTTGATATCTATTAGTGTAAATCTTTCAACTTTGTTTTTCTGCAGTGTTGCCATGGCTATTCTTGGCTTTTAGCATTTCCATATACATTTTAACCTTAGCTTCTTCATTTACATACACACACAGTTGAATTTTTTATTGAGAATTCAAATCCTGACAAAAGCATTAAGATAGTGAAAGAGATATCAATGTCTTCTATGAACATCTATTCAAAATTCTAAAATAATTGACAAAGCATTATATTGTACAGACTTCTGTACAAAAATATAATCTTTAATTGACACACACGTGGGCAAGCTATTTTAAAGTTTCTGTGCTCTAGTATGTATTTTGTAAACGTCACCTACTGTTTTGTGAATTTCAAATAAAATAATGTATGTAGACCCCTTTTAAGAGTGGCAGATAGGTGGCCCATAAACGTTGGGCACTCTTATGTTTCTCTCATAGCACTCCAGTTAGCCTATGACTGTAATTCATTATTTATATGTCTATTTCTCTTGCAGACGTATGAACTCTGTGATGATACCATTCTTGGCCTGGGCAAGAGGGGCTCGTGGACCAGGATCCGTGTTTTGGTGAGCCCCATATATTACAAACACCAAAGTATTACGTTTATTGAAGAGCACATGGGTGCTTATTCACTAGGGAATCTACCCTGACTATTGGCACAGTGTAGGCTGTCACGTTAGCAGTGTACATCCTTTGCTCACATTTCACGTTCCGTGCCATCAAAACACAAATGATTATAGCTGGGCATGGTGGCACATGCCTGTAATCCCAGCAGGAGGATTATCATGAGTTTGAGGCCAGCCTGGGCTACATATGAGCTCAAGACCAGCCTGAATTATGTAGAGAAACTCTGCCTCAAAATAAGAAAAACAAAAATAACAAACAAACAAAAAACAACAGATGATTGCACTGCAGTGTTGTAAAAATGTGTTGGATGAGCTGCTGCCCACGTGGGAAGCAAATGCTTCCGTACAGTGAAGGAAGATCTTTGCAGCAGAGCCACACAGGGAAGAGGAAAGTCAAAGCTAACTCTCAAATTCTTTTTTTATGTTGTTTGAGTGCAATAGAAATTTGGATAACGAAGAGTCATTTTTCTGCAGTCAATAGTCGCCCAGAGTAGCTGACACACATTTTGAAATATTTTATTAAATAATTCATATACTATATATAGGTCTAGACACAACACACAAGGAGCTTGTTACTAAATGTTCACATTGGCAATGAAAAAGATAATGCTATATGTGCAAGTAGTTTTATTTTTATAGAAATATTTAGTGATATTTCATTGTTTTCAAAACATAAACATTTTCAGGTTTTACTTAAATATTTTTGCCTTTGAAAGTTAATTAATAGCTTTTAAATAGGTATATAGTATATGGGCTTTCATTTGAACTTTTGATAGGGCCTGGGAAATGTGAGATGGGAGTCTTCCTGAAATCAAAGACCATTCACCCCTCTAAATCATACCCAATACCCAAATGCCCAACACAAATCTTGTCTCTCCAAGTGATCAGTCAAGGTATCTTGGTTAAATCAATTTATGGCACATTATCAAGTATTTCAGAACCCATAAGCCTCTAGTACCTCTAAATTAAATAGTTTTAGGTGAATTGATATTTAGGCACTGTCTACTCCAGCTTTGAGGAAGGTCACTGTGTGCTCAGATACTCGGCCGAGAAGTGTGCTTCTTCCTCCTTAACCACTTCCTTCCCCAGCTCATGTACTCCTTCACAGCCCAGCTCTTGGGACTATCAGATTAACTGAGCAGGAAAACTGGTAGAAAGGTTAATATGATTGGATCCAAACCTTGGAATGTTTTAAATCCAAGGGTTTAGTTGCTAATTTTAGTCCCTGGGTAGGATATTCAGAAAGTAACCCATGTCTCTGTTTAAATAATCTTCTTTAATGATGATGTAAAATAAAATTAATTAATTTTAAAATGTCTCAAAGAAAGACAAATTTTTTCTTTAGCTTTTTGGTTTGTGCTTATGCCTACTCAAACTAGGCATAAGTGAACATAGCCACATAATGTTGCCAGTTTGGGAAAAAAGACTGACATGATTTTGGATTTATTACAACACGTAAAAAATATGATACAGACCTCCCACTGAGTTGCTCTGAATCAATTTAACCGATTTTTACTTAACCACTGTGGTGCTTCTCTTTCTATAACTCTTTTCCTACCCCTCCCCCTGTCCCTTTTCACTCAGAAAAAATGTTTAAAATGTAAGAATGGTAATATATCTGATTCTAAATATCCTGATGTATTTCAGTGCTCAAGCCTACACTCTGTGTTGAGGTTTGACAAGTTATTGCCATCCTGGCAAATGGTACAGCATTCATTTTAGAACTGCCATCCTTCTGTAGTTAAACTTTCACGCACAGGGCTCTGCATATGATACTTTCTTTTCTGAAGGAACTGAAAATACTGTCTGCCTGGCTTCAGCTCTCAGACTATCTCCACTCTGGGGTTTTAGTGACCTTTCCGTTTTGTTGCACAGCATCTCCTACTAAGCAAGATGTGCTTTGGAAGCCAATAAATAAGAACAATAATTGCCTCCATGTTTATCAACTCAGGCTCTTTCAGTCTTGTCTCCATCATGCATTTTGCCACTTAAGGCAAAATCAAGGACTTGCAGTTTGCTTCTATTTATCCATTGCCTGCCAAAAGATCCTCTCCTCTACTCCTCCACAAAGCAAGATCAGAAAGGGGTTTAAGTTATTCGTATTTGATGACTTTATTTGGTTCTTTCATATTTCTAAGGCTTACTTTTCATCCATAAAATTAAAAATAGAAGTGAAAGTCATCTTTTTTTTTATAATTGAGCCCTCATTTAGTTAAATTAGATTTCACTGGCACAGCTTAAAGGCATAACCTTCCGCTTATTATCACCATCCTTTGTGATTCCTGCAGTCATTACTTCTGTGGGCTGTGCTTTTGTTGTTGCTGCTTTTTAAATATATGTCCCTTGCTGTTCTTTGGAAAGTGGCCATTGTTCACATGAAGGTTCTTCCATACTTCCAAGTTTATGTTTGCCAGATGCACTAGAATAAATGATTATTCAAAACATATTTGAGTCCTTTTTCTTTTCTTTTACAGCTTTAGCTTTGCATCCCCAAATCAATGAACTTAAAGCATGATTTTCCTCCTATGCATTAAAAATAATCACATGTATATGCAAGACTATTTTTTTTTTTTTTGGCCATAGGCAATGCTACAGGTATTAACTCTACGATGCCAGTAGAGTCGTCAGTATCCTGATGGGGAACTGATGTCACTGAAGTGTCTGAGGCCAAGAGAAGTGTGAGAGGAACTGTCATGCCACAGGGGGCATCGCAGGGTCTTTTTTTTTTTTTCATCAGTGTGGCAAGGCTAATGGCTGTGCATACACTTTAGAATCTTGGCTGCCTGAACCAGTGGACAATCCAACATCCAACATCAAATAAATGTCATTGTTTTCCTGTTCAAAAAGTTGTTTACTATGGAGAGGCCTTTAAAAATGATGTGCATTTGGTTACCAAAGCTCTACATCTGTGGCAAAATGAAATGCAAGCTACCAGGATACTTTATAGACCAACTTGTTTGTATAAATATCTCTGTTATGGTATCACTGTCTTCTTTGCAAGTACCAGTAACTTTCACAGGTGCATAGCCAAATAAGAAAAGATGTATAAAATACCCATCTGGTGGGCTTCGGTAAGAGCCAGAGAAGAGGTGAATAATTGTAGGTGCAGAAGATAGGCTAAAAGTTCAGTTAAGCAAGTTCCAAAGATAAGGAAAGCCAAGCTTGTGACCAGGAGATCAAGGGTTCAAGGGAAATAACATCATGGCTCACCCAGCAGTACAATGTACAATCAGAAACGCAGGCAGAAACTCAAGGCAAATGAGGTGCTCGTACATGAGTAAGAGTGAAAGCAGAGCTACCACTTTGGAATTGCCTACTGGAGTTACCAAAAGCTATGTTGACTCCAGGAGCAAGTTGAAAGAAAGGCGCACACACCAACTGAGGCATGAAGGAGTGTGTATCTACTTTACATCCGCACATACTCTTCTCTCTGTCTCTCTGTCCCCCCTTGAACAAATTAAACTCTTGCTTTTAACCTTGTTTTTCAAATTCCATTCATTTTGGCAAAGCCAAGAGCGACTGCCAAAGGGCCTGGAGTTGGGGAGGGTATGTAAAGTTTAAAAACCTAAAGATCATTTAAAATGTTTGTAACCCAAAGTGAATTCATATGCAGCCACACACACACACACACACACACACACACACACACACACACACAAGGCTTTCGGCTGAATGGCTTGAAACTTGAATGTTATTGGTGTTGAAAACTAGGAGTAAGCAGCATCTGCTGCCTAAGGTCACATAGACCCACAGCAAGGAGTAAGAGGCACCATTTTACACAAACTGGCATCTAACTTTCAAGATATCCTTTTCCTCAAAGAGAAGTTCTTGCCATTGTGCTCCTTCTGCCCTGCAAATCACATGGGTTGACGAGAATGAAAACTCACAATTTGAGACCATAATATTAAGTGAAATAAGTCAGACACACAAGCTTAAATATCACATGGTTTCTCTTAAATGAGAAACTCGAAAAAATATATGTAAATAAAAAGCAGACTAGAAAATGGATAAATAGGAAGCAAGGAGATCTTCAAATGGATGTGGGAACAATAGATGGAGGGAGACAGAAGGAAAGGGTATGGAAAAAGAAGAATTGAAGGAAAAAATTAAAAGAGAGCCTTTGCAAATGGGAAGAAGACTAAGAGCTGGAAGAAACAGGGATGATGGGGAGGAGTAGGGGATAAAAAAATGGAATTAAGATGTATTATGCACGTGTGCCAACTCCCCACAGTAAATGCAATCATTGTGTACTGCAAACATGAACCAAAAAACAAACAAACAAACAAACAAAAAACCGTGGCACTTAAGTTTACTCTTTATAGAGCACCTTGGGAAAAATTTTAAATAACAAAGGATTTCCCACACAATCGCAGTGCAGTTCAAAGTTGAATTGAGCAATATGGTTTCAGAACAAGAAAAACAACATTTAAAACAGCAACAAAGTTTTTTCCATATGGAGTAATGTAAAAACAGATTTGGGATTTTACATTAGATGTTGAGGGAAAGAACTGAAATATCTACCTTTCTAAAAATATAAGGTAATGCAGAATCAAATTTTGTAAGTATTCCTTTATTTAACCCTAAATAGAAAAATAGTAGTGTATATAAACAAATCTGGAATAATTGAAAATTTATTCTAATATATTTCTAATTTGAATAAAAGCATGTATTAGAATATGGCTGGCTTAATTCTTTACTTGTTGGATAGAAAGGTGTTATCTGAATCCTTGCTTTTTGAAGTATGTGCTGTGGTCTTGAAGCATTAATGTCACCTGTGGGCTTGTGAGCAATAATGAACCTCAGGACTCAACCTGGACATCTGCATTGGAACAGATCCGAGATGATTCATATGCACATGAAAGTTTTTAAAGCACTGATTGACCAAAGGCAACACCTAGTGGGCTTGAGAAAGCCTCCTTTTTCTCCAGCAACCACATGCAATCTTTCCATCAGCATAAATCGTGTCCCTTTTGTAAATGTAACTTCATAACCAGTCTCCTAAAACACTCTTCAGATATTCTGGAGCCACCACTTACTTCTTTCCTTCCACGCGTCTATCTCTGAAATACTTCCTAGAATAAATGTCTTCACTTTTGCACAGATTCTCATGTTTATTACATTGAAACTGTGAACAACATCTATAACAAGATAACAGAAGTAACACTGAGAGGTTTGTAGAAGAAAATATATGAAAGACAAATTGAAAACACAGGAGCCAAAACAGCATGAAATGGGGGGAAACTATCAGTATGTTTTATTTTATTTACATTAAAATAAATTGTTTAAATATAAAAATGATGCATGCTAATGGATTTTAATAGTATTTGGTAAGTAAAAAAAAAAAAAAAGATAAGTCCTCAAATAACACGTAAGTACAAAGAAAACACAGTATGTCCAGAAACACCATCATGGCAGGACAAGCTGAAGGATATCTTAGTTGTTTTCAAGTTTTGACAACTATGAATGAAGCGGCTATAAAGGTCTGTGTGCAGGTTTTTGTGTGGATGTGTTTTCAGTTCATTTGAGTACATACTGAGGAGCATGATTGCTGGAATGCATGGTAGGAATATGTTTGCTTTTGTATAAAATGACAGGAACAAAAACCTGCGAAAGTATCTTCTCAAGTGTCTGTCCCACTTTGCATTTGCACTAGCAGTCTGTGGGAGCTCATGGTTCCTCATCCCTATCAGCACTCACTGTTGTCGGTGTTCTGGCTTCTGGCCATTCTGATAGGTGTGGAATGGTGTCTCGTTGCTGTTTTAATTTGCACTTCTCTAATGGCTTACAATGTGGAGCATTTTTTCATATGTTTGTTGGCTCTCTGTATATTTTCCTGGAAGAGAAGTCTGTTACTATTCTTTTCTCATTTTTAAATCAGGTTGATTTCATATAGTTGAATTTTAAAATTCTTTATATAGTTTAGATAATTGTCTTTTATTGGATGTCTTTTGCAAGTATTTTCTCCCAGTCTGTAACTGTGACAAAGAAAAAGAAAGATGGGACAACTGGGACAAAGAAACTGGGACAAAGAAAAATGACAAAGTCATCTATGTGAGTAACTGTACTCATGTCTGGATTGTTAATTTATTGAATGCTTGATGTCCTATAATTTGTACTGTAACTTATTGAATCTGTTTCACATTAAGGAACATTTATAGATATTTTAAATAAACTAAAGAAAATTTTTCAAAAAGCAGAAAAAATTTTAATGTGAAAAGCTTTTATGGATCATGTCTTTGGTATCTTATTTAAAATGTCTTCACCAAATCCAAAGTCATCTGCATTTTCTCCCATTGTATCTCCTGGAAGTCCTAAAGTTTTGCACTTCCTATTTATTTATGTCTTTGGATCATGTTAATTTTTGTGAAGGGTGTAAGGTCTGTGTTTACATTCATATTTTTGTATGTGAATATCTAGCTGCTGACACACCATTAGTTGCACAGATTAATTTTGCTCTGTTATATTGCCTTTGCTGTTTGTCAAAGAGCAATTGACTTTATTTATGTGGGGCACTTATTATTTTTAACCTAGTTTTTTCAACTAAAAAGTGTAACAAACAAAATCATCTTCCTGAGTGACTATACTCATGTCTGGATTGTTACTTTATTGAATACTTCATATCTTGTAATTTATACTGTAATTTATTGAATCTGTTCCATATTAAGGAACATTTATAGATATTTTAAGTAAACTAAGGAAAATTTTCATACATACACTTATTTAACCAACAGACTTAACCCTTCTGGTTAAATTTTTAGAAGTGGAATTGTTGGGCCAGAAGATATCTACTTTAAGATTGTATTTACACTCTCATACTGTCCTCTAGAAGGAACCTTCTATTAAGAATTAGATATTCTCTGATCCCTATAGTCACATAAACATCTGCTAATTTCACGGGTGAAAAAATAATGTATAGTACCTTTCCATTGCTATACTAGTGACTAACTTTTCCAAATGTTTCCAGCCCCTTTTATTTCTTCTTTTCTTATCTACTTGTATTTTCTTCACTCATTTTTCTGTTGGAGCATCTGGACTTAGTCTCATGGATAAGCTAGAAATCTTTATATATCAAGTACATATTCCAGTTTTTACTTAGTTTTTGGATTTAAAGGCTAATCTCATGATTAATAATTTCATAATATTATATAACAGACTCCTGAATTTCTTATACCGCTTAGAAACACATATTATTTGAGTATTATGTATAGTTACTCACCCATATTTCCTTCTAGTATTTTATAAGTCGTTTTTTATTTCCCTTCCTTTCCTTTAAATCTTTGATCCATATGGAAATTATTTTCCTACAAAGGATACCAGTTTCTTCTTTCCAAATGTTAGCCAGTAGCCCCAACGGTTTTTTTTATTCAAAATTCAATTCATCTTCTTACCAATTTGAAGTGCTTCATTGCCACATACTTAGCTACTACGTATCCATGGGTCAGTTTCTAACAACTTGTTATTTCACTTCAGACTGTCTTTGTGCCTTCCATGGCAGTTTTGTTTTAGACACTGCAATTTATATATTTTAATACGTAGTGGGACAATTATGCGTAGATTTCCTTTTTAAAAATTCTTACATGTTTTGTTGATTTTTTCCACTGACATCTGTGTTACAATTAAATCGGCCAAAAACAGTCCAGGTTCTTGTGCATGACAAGGAAAGAATTGCCAAGCATACACTTCGTAGTAAATAGCAAGTAACTACATGTATTGAAGATCACAGGACATGAACAGCAGGGACCAGCAAAAGGGCAAAGGGAAAAAGAGGAGGAAGAGGAACCCTCAATAACTCAGACTTCCAGTGTTTAAAGGGTCAGTCACCTCTGACGCCAGGTGCCTCCCATTCTGTCTCTCACTAGTGTGGGTGATCTGCCCTCTGAAGCACCAGGACCTCCTAAGCTTACCACGGATAATCATTAGGGTGGTGCTGTGTTTATAGTTGAAGGGAACAGAGTGATTTCCTCAATTTCCCTATTTGTAATTATACTATATGTTTAAAATTAATGTTAGAATAATTTATAAGTTCCTAAAGAAATCTTGCTCTAAGTTTGAATAAAAATAGATAACATTATTTGGGGAAAAATAAATATTTCAAAAGTTGAGATTTTATAACAAAAATTTGGTATATATTTCTGTTCATAAAATTATATTTTATGTCCTTTAGGTTCAAAAAAATTTAAAACCAGAAATAGTCCTGGATTTAATCAAATGTCTTAATTTCTACTGCGATTTGACTAATTAAAAACAAAGTCACTGGATTTCCCAAGATTAAACTGGACACATTCTTATAGTTAATCCCAGTTGTTTGTGTTACATTTTTATTTAAAGTACTGCAAACAATTTTGACTAATAAATCATTTAGGAGAGAAAGGGGGGAGAGAAGAGAGAAAGAAAGGGGAGAAAATCTGTTAGATGTTATTATCACACAAATGTTGTAAAAGAATTTGAAGAAAATTCCTTATTTTGTTGCAGTGGAACAAGTTTAAATCATATTGGAATGTTTCTTGAATAAAAAACAATTACAAAAGACACCTTCTGGATCTGAAGCTTTTTGAAAATTTTGGCAATTTTACAATTTCCATTTGTAGTTCATTTATACTGTCTTGAAAAAAACCCCAAGATTTAGAAGTTATTAATGTAAATTGTGAAGGGTATTTTTGAAATGATTTTCTCATAATTTGTAGGCATTCCCACTTTTCATTACTTATTTTATGCATTTATATTGCTTCTCTCCTATTTATTATTGGTAAATGAATTATCCATAGTTATGTCTGACTTTTGCCCCCTACAGAACCACGTCTTTAATTAATATATAATTTCTGTCATTTTTCTTCTTTTGGAGGTTTTTGCTTCTTATTTAAAAAATTCCTTTCTTCTGTTTTTCTAAAGTTTACTTTGGTATTTCTGTCTTAACACGTGCCATCTTATTCACTCATTTCCATTCTTTCTTTTCAGTAATATAAATAGTTAAAATTTTCTCCCTCACTGTTATTTTTCAGATAAACTGCAATTATGATTTTGATTTTTTTTATGATTTTGATTTTTATTTAACCTAGGAATTATTTATTAAATAAGTTTTAATTTTGTTTCTAATATTTTTATCATTTACCAGAATTGAATGCTCTTTGGTCAAGGATGCTGTTTATATTATTTCTACTTTTGGGAACTTATTTTTTATTTCAAAAAATATTTTAAATATCTCTGATCTATGGATCCTTGAAAAATGGCATTTCTTTTTCTCTCTTGACATGTGCCTATCAATTACAAACATTTCTATTCAAACTTTCTCTATTCTTGGCTAAATTTTGTCTTTTTGAACCATAAAAAATGAAAGTGAGGTGTCATCTTTCATTACTATGTTCTTATAAATACGTTTGGTAGTTTATATTTTACTAATGGTTACATTCATAATTTCATAAGAAATTTTAAGAAGGATGTACACTTACCAATTCTCTAGAAATGTTCATGTGCACGATGCAGTGATGCCTGACAGAAGGTGTGATAGCAGGATGTCCTCTAGTAGCGGCTCCAGCACAGTAGCAGCACAGGGGAGGGGTTAGGGGATGCTGAGCACAACATTGCCTGCTTTTCTGGGGGTATACAGACTCTGGGGAGCTCCCACAGCTGGCCTTGGAGCTTGTGCAGATTGCAGAAGTCTCCAGTAGTGAAGACTGCAGTGGCATGGGGTCCTCTTAGCTTTTCCCTGCAGGGTCCTCATGGTTCTAAGTTGATCCTGACTAGGAGGATGGGGTTGTGGAAGCAAGATGTTTCCTTACCTCCTTTTATTAGTTACTCTTCTAGAGTCAATGGTTTGCAAGAGAGCAGATTTAATACAGGACAAGTACAAGTTACAACATTCACACACAGCCAAATGCAAGAAGAGTGCAGATCTATCTACTCACTGGAGACCCAAAAGATCCAATCAAGGGCTGGGAGCCCACAGCCCTGTCCCATGTACATCCATGTCAGCACTAAAAGGCTGAAGAAACCTATACTGGAAGCAGGATACAATGCTTGCAGTGGAGATGAAGACCAGCGCTCCCCTGAAGTGAACAGCAGCCATCCCAGATGTCAGCAAGGCCCAAACTCTTTCTGAGACTAGAACATCTGAGTCCCCTTCGGGAGAAGCAGCAGCAAGAGAGTTCCTCCTGGGAAACAGCCAGCACCCATCTTCTGCTCCCATTCTCCCGTACACTGTGTCAGCAACTACCTTCAGGTGGATCCTCTACACCCAGAACCACACCAGCTCAGTCCAGCTGGGCATTCTTGTTCAGGTTGACCACAATAATAAGTCTACCCACTCCTCTAGACTCTTCTATGTGGCTCTTCTAGGTTTCTGCTCTTCTTTATTACCCTTTTGTTATTTTTGTTGAGATTTAGCTGTTTATTTGGACTTTTTTTTTTTTTGGTGTGTTTTGTGGGGAGAGTGCTAGGAGTTTTTGGTTGGCCTTTTTTTCTTTAGTACTGGGGATTGAAACCAGGACCTTTCCACTGAGCTATATCCCCAGCCCTTTGCAATTTTTTTGAGACAGGATCTCATTAAATCCCTAAATTGCTCAGGCTGGACTTGAACTTGCACTGTTTCTGCCCCAGCCTCCCAGAGTGCTGGTATTACAGGCATGTGCCACCATGCCCAGCTCTAGTTGGTTGTCTTGCTGATTTCCCTTATGATCTTAAAATATCAATTTTGATTTAGCTCAGTTATTTCTATCCCGTTTTAGAAAGTGAGAAGTAAATGTTAATTCTATTTTCTTAATTAACACTTAATTTTAGCTTCTAGATGCTTACTTTCATCTCTTTTGTTTTTAACCTAGAAAGGACTGAGGCACAAACCATTTTATTGTGTGGGACTACTGTACCCCTAAGTTGGTCTGAGGAAATATCCATTACACTGGTAAAATGCAACCAAGAAACTAGCAACCCAAAACAGCTGTTTAAGGACACAACATTTAAAACCTAAAATTCTAGTAGAACACTTTATTTCCTGATCTTGAATGACGGTAGAGAAACTTTGATTCAAAACTGAAAAATATTAAAATGAAAGATCCTCTCTCTATTTGCTCTTCTTCAGAGGGTCTTGGGCCATTATATTTTAGGGTCTTGGGTCATTATATTTTAGTTTCCAATCCCTTTCTCATTAAAATATGAAAGAAAGAAGAAATGGGGTCAGTGTAACTCCTGTAAAAACAAAAGGGAGACGAATCCACTGCAAGATGCTGCTCTACTTTACTGTGACAGTGGAAACCTATTATATATTGATTAAGCAATTATATAACATGATTCCTTTCTTATTTTTGAATGATAACATTCCTTATGGCATTATATTAAAAAGTAGCCCATGGCAGGGGAATAAGGGAGGGGAAAGGGAACGAAGTATATTTTCCCACCCTCCCAAATTGTGGCCAACTGGCGGAAAATACTAAACATGTCAGCCTATTGCCCTGCTCTGGCTCAGAAGAAAAGCAATAACCTCCATTCACATCTAGTCCCCAAGCACTAGAAGGAATTCTGAGAACAATACCATTTTCTCTGCAGGTTTGCCATTTTAGGGTGTGTGTGTGTGTGTGTGTGTGTGTGTGTGTGTGTGTGTGTGTACATGTCCCCAGTGCACACTTACATGTCCACCATGTACAGAAACTTCTGGAAGTGAGTCATTTCAGTCTTGTCTCTAACATATAATCATCCGTTCCACAGTCTTACAGTGGATTTTGGCAAACAAGCCTTTGCAGTACCCCATGCCTGCTTCAGCCAAAGCCTGGGATCAGGAGAACTTAACTCTGCCAAAGGATCTTTCTGGCTGGTGTGGCAAAGGGGTTTGCGTGGCAATGGAGTGAATTAGAAATAATACTCTGCTTTGGATACTGGAAGGGTTGTTTTTCTTTATTTTTTTATGTTACTGTTAAGTTTTATTAACAATATAGAGAGTATTAGAACTCTTTTGGATCTGATTATAATTTTGGTCCAGAAAATGTGTAATCCCCAATGAAGAATATATGAAAAGATAGAGCTCCTTTCCAAAACTGTATTAATCAGATGTTAGCATATGAATAGCTTTGGCTTGGCTAGGATATGTATCTCTTCAATGCATCTTTTTTCACTTAAGCCATACACATTAAGAGTCATTTGTTTCCTTTATCGCTCAGGCTCTTGCAAGAACCAGCTGGCATGTTTGAATTGGATAATTTGGGGATTGATGTTAAAAAGGCCATTTCCAAGGGTGTGAGCAGGATGCAAAGAAAACGGAGAGGACTGTGCAGTACTTGGTGTAAATAACAGTAGGGAACTACTTCCACCCTATTTCTGAAAGGGAAAAGGGAGGAAATTTTTATTAGAGCTGGGAAGGAGACTGAGTGAAGAGCTGTGGTTCTCAGTGAAGGCACATGACCATTATGCAGGAACCAACAAAGAGGAAATGATGGGAAAAATGTCTGGATGTCACACTTCTTCCCTGGGTCTCCTACTAGAGCTGCAGTTGGCCAACTTTACCAAACCCTTTAGGGCAGGTGAGCCCAAGGGTGGTGTGTGTAAGTCAACCTCCTGACGTGCAGAGCATGGGGAGAAAGTGAATGGAGCAACAGGAAGAGATTTAGCACATTTCTCTTAAAATCAACAAGTGTTTACCCAACAACTACACTTGAGGAACTCCTCATTTCCCAAAACTCACCATATATAGGAACAGGAAGAATTTTTCCATAGATGTTGAGTCTCTAGGTTGGAGTAGACTGCTATGATGAAGTGCGTGTAACTTGAAAGTTGCAGTCGTAAGTTGCATATTACAATACCCGGTTTATCATGTGCAGGCTGTGTAACTTTGCGTGAGTCAGTTCTGACCCCCGAGACTCAGTGGTGTCTATCACAGTGGTGATCATAGTCATATGACTTTTACTTTTGTCACAAGAATATTACTATTCTAAAGTTGCCTAGTGTATATGAAAACACTCTATGAACAATAATAAACTTTAATTTACTTTGAAAAAGTTTCTTTGAAACCTTGACATTTTCAACTTCACAAGTTAAATTTTCTTCCTTGAAACATAGGTAGTACTGTCAAAGATATTTCATCATTTAACAGCTTACAAATTTCTGTCTTATGGAGTAGATAAATGCTCAGAATGTATACAAAGACTCTCCCTGGGAATTTCCAATTTCCTTTACCACAGTAAGTACCTTTTACAAATAATGTCATACATAAAGAAACTGTTTTGCTCGTTAATTACATGCAGTTACCTCCAGAGAAAGGATCTGGCTTGCCAAGTGCACTGCTAATCTGACTTCAGCTGAAGAGCAAAGAAATAACACAACAGGCATTGCAGTAGGACATTTGGTTAGTGTCTTCTCCGCTATCTCCCTGTGGTACCTGAGCTGGTTCCACAGGTTATGGAAATGCATGGAAAATGTACTCCATAAGTATTTTGGGACATATATTAGGGAACTCATCTAGCAAGAAGAGAAAATCCTAATTTGGGAGATGTTAATAACAAACTTCTTTCAAAAATGTAAGTAGTCAAAAAACATACATAATCGCACAGAAGATTTGGAAAAATAATATGCTTGAACAAACAGATAATGCATTTGTGAAAATAAAATTTTGGCTGATATATAAGATTTATTCAAGGTAGACCATATATACAGCTAAAGATATAATAACAATGAATCCCGCCATCAGAAAATATAATGGCACATCTTCAAACCAAAATGCAATAGAATAATGTTTAAAAACATCTAAAGGTTAGAGAGGAAAGCGAGAAATCAGGAGAGAAAAATTAATTCACTTGAAAATTTTAAAACCTACACAATTATCATAATAAAAGTGAGGCTTAAAAGTACTTAATAAAATAAAAATTAAATATAAATTAAATAAATAATGCAAGTTGGAGAAAGTGCAAAAAATGTACGAAAGGGATGGAGAGTACAGCCAAAGTACAGAAATAGAAATTAATTAAATAAAAAATGAAAGCACAATAGGAAATTTTAAGTCCAACATGACTTCTTTGGAACTACAGATCAAATAAACAAATCTTTAGCAACCTAAATAAGCATAAAAAGCTAGAATGACAAATAGATCAAAACTAAAAGTCCAAAAAAAATTAAAACAATAACAAAACATTTTACACAAAGTAATTTTAAAAATCAAAATAATTGACTTTTGTAGACAAATATGAATTTAATAAGAATTCATCAAGAGAAAAATGGAATAGACCATATCACAGACAAAATGGAAAATATAGTCAATCCAGGCCCACAGTAATGTGAATGGATTTTTACAAAATCAGACCACAGTATTAAAAGAAAACACTATAGACCTATTTAAAACCTAGATGTGAAAACCCTAAATAAAATATTAGCACTTTTAATGAAGAATTTCATTAAAAGAATCATATGTATCATGATCAAAAGGAGGTCTAACATAGTATTGCTAAATTTTAGAAAATACTAAACAAAGAAACTAGCAGAATAGTACAGACATATAAAAATGTGTGTGTTAATAAACCAAATCTATCTATTGGTAGATAAATATAATTTATATTAAAAGAAGTCATTTCAAATCAATGAAGAAATGATGGACTATGCAAACATGGTGTCAGAACAATTGACTAACCATTAAAAAAGATAGTTTCCTTCTTCATATAATTTTTTTTTTTTATACTGGGGATTGAAACCAGGACCTTTGCACTGAGATACATTCCCAGCTCTTTTTAAAAGTTTTGTTTTTTGGGTTTTTTTTTTTTTTTAATTTTGAGAGAGTGTTTTGCTAAGTCACTAAGTTGCCCAGTCTGGGTTTGAATTTGTGATCTTCCTAACTAGGCTTCCTAGAGTACTGGGATTTCAGGCATATGCTACCACACCTTGATCATACAATATTTTTAAAATTTCATTTATTCATTAAGAACAGTTAACATGAAATCTACTCTCTTAAAATTTTAAGTATACTGCAGTCTTGTCAACTGTAGGTGCAATGTTACACCACAGATGTCTAGAACTTATTCATCTTGAGACTTTATACCTTTTGATTAGGAACTCTGCATTTCTCCCTTTCCCTCATCCCCTAGCAACTACCCCTGTACTGTCTTATTCTATGAATTTCACTATTTTAGATACTTCATATAGATGGATTCATGTAGTATTTGTTTCCCTGTGACTGATACTTTACATGGTACAATGACCTCAAGGTTCATTCATACGATTGCATATTTTCTTCTTCTTAAAGGCCAAATAATAATCTATTGTAGGTCTCTACCATGAGTTCTTTATCCATTTATCTGTCGAAGGACATTTCAGTTGCTCTGTCATACTGATTACTCATGATGTCTCTACCTTGGAGCCAGATGATCATGGACTGAAACCTCTGAAACTGTGAGCCAAAATAAACATTTTCTCTTTTATGTTGTGTATGTTAGGTATTTTGTCCCAACTACAGAAGAGTGATTGATACACTGTTCCTTTGCTTTGGGTCCATAAATAAGTAAAATAGGGTCACTTGAACATAAACACTACAATGTCATAATGTCCTATTTGAAAACTGAGCTGGCTACTAAGTGACCAATGAATGGACAATGAATATGGATAGCATGATATATTGGACAAAAGGCTCAACTAGAATTTATCTCATTTTTATCTCTACTTATTTCTTAAGTGATTTCATCCAACTCTTGCCTCCCGAGGATCTGAGCCCATCCAGACTATCCCCTGTATTCCAGATTCATATACCCAACATTAAATGTATAACAACTACCTACCTTAAAGATTATTTGTCTGAAACCAAATTTTGATCTTCTCCAACTTTCCTCCACGTTCTCAACTCAGTAAATTGACTTTCACTTGCCAACTTGCTCTGGGTAACACCCTTGGGGTTTTTCTTGTCTGTTCACTCAAACATCACATCCAACCTATCAGTGAATGCAGCCAGCTGTATATCTACAGTCCATCTCCAAATGACCACTGTTTGCCACTTTCACTACCATCAACTTCCAAGTCATCAGTATCTTTCTCTTTAATGACATGCAATAGTCTCCTGGTTGGCTATCCTCTTTAAAATGTCTATAATCAGGCAGAAGGTAGAATGATTTCCTTAAAGTGAAAATATAATCATGTCCCTTCCTTGCTCAAAATCTTCCAACTGCTTCCATCTCGTTCCACAAAAACTCAATGCCTTCACCATGGTCTGCAGGGTCACACCTAATCAGATTTCTGGTTACATCTTCTGCCTCATTTCTCACTTCCATAAACTCACTTCTTTGGGTCATCCTACTCATCTGGCAGTTCCTCAGTCAGCCCACACGTGTTCCAGCCCTATGAAATTTGCACTTGCTACTTTTTCTGTCTCAAAGTCTCCTCTCAATGTCTAGGAATGGCCTCTACTCTATTCTTTAAATTCTGTGCTCAGATATCTTTTCTCAAAATACTTCTCTACTCACGTTAAACTCTGAACATTCCCATTGTTCTTGTTTCCTTATCCTGTTATGTTTTTCTTTAAAGAAAATATTTATTAATTTTCCCTTTTCATTCCTTCAGTGAAAGCCCCAGGAGTTCAAGGATGTTGAGTTTTCCATTTACTGCTGTATTCCCAGTGTCTAGACAGTGTCTGGAACATGGTAAGTATTTAACAAATACTTATTTTCTGAAAGTTTAAGGCAAGCCCTATTTATTTTCTAAAGAGAATTATGTGGTGCATTCTTATTCTCAAATATTTCATATTGCTCCCTGTGGGGGGATTATCCATGTTTGCCCATGGAATTCAGGCTCAACTGTGCAACTCTCTCTAGGCAGAAGCTTTAAAAGCCTTGCGTGGTTACCATGTCTTCTTTGCCCCTCCACCACAGTAACCAGCAATGTTCTAGACAGAATGTGCTCTGTCAGCCTGGGCCCCAGAGAAAATGCTGTGGCACAAAGCCACCATCTATCATAGCATATGTAGTAAATAAACTTTGCTATATTAAGCCACTGAGATTTGGGGACTGTTTCCACAATATGACCTAATTTATCCTGACTGGTATAGACACCTAGGCAATCATGGGCAAAGGGAGGGCCAGAGAATATAGTACCTAAGGGGTTTTGACATATTACAAAGGCTTGCCTGAGCTGGCTCTCCCTAACTAGTGCTTTGCCACCACAACATTTTATTTAAAAAAAAATTTAAAATGCACTAGGATATTTATTTTAGCACCACCAAAGGTCATTATCTTATTTACTCATGTTTTAATGAAAAAGCATTATGGAGAAAAAGTAACTAAAACATCTTAGGGGTTTAAAAACTGTTTACCACACATGGTATAGCATAAAATCAAATGAAAGATTTATAAATAACACTTGGTAACAAAGCTTTGTGTCCCACTGACTGACTCTAAGTCCTTGGGACTAATGCCTTCAAAGCTATGTTATTTTTATAATATAGCTCTGCGATAGCTGGTCCAAAACCCTGTAGTTAAGGTAAATGTCTCTCTAATTAAGATTTTAGGAGACATAGAATGCTACAGTCTAGCAAGAGTTCCTACTCTACTCCACTTAAAAATACACCCAAAGATACAGTGTCTAATTTTTTATTGGTTTACAATACTTCAAATTGTCAGGAGAAAAATTTGCATATGTAGGATAACTATAAAGAAGAAATATTTGCTTTAGTATCTCCTGTTATTCAATGGAAATAGCTTATTCTATACAGTATTCGCAAGGCCATATGACTTTGCTCTGCTCCTGCAGAAATAGACGGGACTAAGAATGCCATCATAATACAGTATATTTGGGCTTTGTTTAGGCCACACGAGTCTGACTTGGGCCTAGCAGGAAAATTTCCTTCATTAATACAATATGAGGCAGTTGCTCACATTGTTTTAAAAGAGGTACTTCAGATAAAATAGTAGAAGTCATCAGGAATTCTACAGGAAATACCCAAATTTATTGCTAGGTGCCAGAAACAGCCAGTGTTGGATGTGAAGAAAGAAATTGAACACCATGTGGATATTTCTAAATGCTGGTGGTATAATTGATAAAAGCTTGATTTTTATACAAAAAGGCATTTTGACCCCATTTGTACCTTGCCCAGGGGCCCTTCCCTCACAAGGGTGAAGAAGGGGAAGAAAAGGATTGTAGCATTATAGATCTTTAATTTGATCTTAATGGCAAGAATGAAGGTCCAGTAAAGTTAAAATGTTGAAGAAGAGTTAGAGAATTAGGGAGCCACACTGATCTAATAATGCTCTGAAAAGAAACCAGAAATCCTAAATCTATTTGTGATGTACTTACTGTTGGAAGCAAGAAAAAATCGTAGTAGACAATTTGTGTCCTAAGTGAACTGTAGTGAGGGTTACCAAGCCAGAAGCAATAGCTGGGAGCAATGTGGTTTGCCGAATAGCAAGGGTAAGTTCTGTGTGCCTTGGCAAAAAGCCTCACCCTCATCCAGATACACACGCAGTGTTCAGGGAGAAACCGAGATAAACATCTACCATTGCTGACAGATGACGAGAACTTGTGTACCACATCTTAGCTTCTTCACTGTCATTTTCAGTAATGAAAACATAAATGAAATTTTTCTTTCCCATCAAGTAACTAATTACTAGGCAAGTTACTTCAAGTCCTAGCATTACTTACTACAAAGGAAAATACATTCTTTTCTGGTACTATTTTAAAAGAAGAATTTCAACGGGAGTAGGTTCCTTTAATCTAGATGAGTATAATAATACCTTCAAAAATGATTGTCAAGTCCTTCTTTACCCCTTTCTTCATTCCCACTTAAAAACAGCCTTTAGTACTTAGATGTTGTGTTTAAGCCTTGCTAACAGCAGGCAAAAAATACAGATTTTGGTAAATTATGTACATACATTGGAATAATTCAAACATGAATGATTGAATTATTCAGGAAACTGAAGGAATAAACATACAACCCTTCACAGGCCTATAGGAGAGAGACACACACAGATCGGACAAACGTTGTTCCTTATAGCTCCACAATCAAGCTGCTCCTGTTTGTTTTATCATTTTTCTGCTCAAATTAGACCCGTGAATTGGGTGAAGCTGCGTTGCCTAGAAAATTTCACAAGTTTCTGCTTTTCTGAAATTTTTGTTTAAAATGGCCCAATGAGCTGTTATTTGACACGTGTTTGTGACTTTCATTGTTTCCAGGGGCTTATTTTAACACTTAACAGATAAGGCGTTTATCACACAGGCTACAATCACCTAAAATAATCATAAAATATTGTTGGAAAAGGTGAAAAAATTCTTTCAGGTCTTAAACCTATTTTGTTGTTTTGAGAAATGAAATATGTCTCTTCTTTTTCTCAGACTCCTCTCAGCTTCTAATTCCTACGTAACTGCCAACAGACTCTCAAAGACTGTCAATGCAGCAATGTTCTTTTCTCTAGAAAACTTCATGAAACCTTCCAAAAATTCACGTTACTCAAGGGAAATTTTACTTTAGTTGGGTAAATTTGTGAAGAATATATAATTTAGTTCTTGTTTCTTCTTTACCTGATAAATCCAAGCCAACAACGACAACAAAAGGTAGAAAAAAAGCTTTGCAGTATGTTTTCTAACTTATGCCACTTCTGATATATTTTTTTTTTTTTACTAAGAGAAGACAATTTCTTTAAAAGTGGTGAAAAGGAGGAAGAGAGAGAAGATAGATAGATACTCGACGAGTAGGGAGGATTTGAAAGTGAAATACTCCGACTTCTGATATATGAGAATAAAAACAAAGCCCTCTTACATCTGCTTCTATAGGGTGTCATAGCACTTATTTCCATCACAGTATTTATGATTTGTTAGGTAATTTTTATGCAATTACTTTTAATATTTCCCATCCCATTAGTGGGCAAGGACCCTAAAGTCTAGAGCCATGACTGTCTTGATCACTTGTGTAAAAAATATTTTTAAAGTTAATGAATAAATTGATTTGAATAAATTAGTGAATCAGAGTGATTGGCCAAGCTTCAGTGGGAGCACAGACATCTTTCATGTTCTTGGTAAACACAAATTTTCCAGCCATTTATAGGAATTTAATCCTTAGTGCATGATAACATTTAGAGAGTGGCTTGAAAGTTGAATGCTTTTTTAGCCAGATTGTAAGAAGATTCCAGAAATAAGGCTTCAAGGGAAAGGCTGACTGATTACAAGTGTTGTCACACACTCATATCAGGATGAGTTTCTCGGAGTGTGAGAGAGCAATGCCACATGCTGAGTGGGTTGGTAGAGCATCAGGCTGGTCAGCATATTAAGATGCTGTCAGGGATTTTGCACATTAGCAGATATTTTGGAATCATTTCAAATTTGAAACTCTATGTTAAGAACTGGGAAAGATTTAAGATTTTAGCTTAGACACAAGATATCTGATCAGATGTGAACAGTTCATTCCCTACAACATTATCAACAATAACATTTCTATCCTGGTCCCTGATCCCTCATTCCTACAAGTCAGTTTGAGAAGAGCTATAATACACCTGCACTCATAGTGGGTTGTTTCAGGACAGGAATCCTGAGATCTGGGAACCTAAATCTTTTATAACAGCAGTAAGCATACCAGCCATATCTTCTAAGGCTGTTCCTGTATAAACATCCTTAAACTTGTGGTCCAGATAAAAGGGCAATCTGTATGTCTTTTGCAAGATGTGCAGAAACATGAGATATGGTGAACTGTCCCCCAACACCATGTTTCTGGAGACTTTCTCTCAAGGGGCTTTATTTATGTAATTGATCCACAAAGATGTACACCAAGATAAACACAAAGATACCCTCCAGTATTCCATATGGCTTATATACACATTAGTATCCAGAGCGTGGAATCAGGTGAGTGAGGAGGAATAAAGCCCAGTGTCCAGCTGAGAAAGAGGGGTTGAGTGCAGCCGTCCCTTCACCAAATGGTTTTGGTGCGTCTGATGGGAGGTAGAGATTGATGCAGAAAGTAGGGATGGGAAAGACCCCAGCTATGTCATTCCTCTCTCCTGTCAGAATATAGTCATTTTGGGCAAGCTAACTCACTTCTCTTTCATTTATTCTCATCTAGCACTTATAAAAGCCAAAATAGCCCTTTTGAAGGCTACTCCATCTCTGCCTAATATGCAGCTACATTGTTATCCTAAAAGGCCAGGGAAGACTCTTGAGAAAGAGTTCAGATAAGTCAGGGTTGCCAGGGCACAGGAAAAAGAAGAAAAGCCATTTTTCATCTGTCATGCTGAGGCCCAGCAGTGCTAACATGGAAGTACTGTGAGTCTGGCTTACTCTTGTTCTTGTAATGTATTTATATTAAATTGAACGGTAGTTGCAAGGTTTAGATTAGGAGAAATCTTATTTATGCAGGATGATTATGGTTGTTGTGTTTTTTAAAAAATCATTGCTTGCCTTTGCTATTTAAACTAAGGGCTCTTCCCATAGGACAGGCCATCAGAATGCACAGATAGTAAGTAAAGGTTTTTGCAAGGCATGATATAAAGCTCTTGAGGATTTATAAACTGTTTCATCTGTCAGAAAGTATTTATGCAGGCTTGGCAAGTAGAATGAATTATTCTTATTAAGTGAAAATTGAGAAAATTGCTTAAGTCTCACCAGAAGGTACCTGCAGTCTATCAGACACTAAGTCACTCTATAAGCTATAAACTTGAAAAAGGAATTGTATGTCAGTGTGGATGTCTGCAGTAAGATAGATGCAATGGCTCCAAAGAGGATGGATCACAGCTTTGTCCTCTTCCACACTCATTCCCTGGGGAATCTTAGCAGGGGCCTTTACAAGGGCTGTATCCCAAGGACAGGTGCTCCTTTCCTTTCTCCAGGGACAGCCCCCTCTGTGATATTTCCACCATCATATGGCACAAGCAAATGTATTATAGAGTGCCAAGCATTATTCATAGCACTCTATGTGAATTATTTTATTAATTTCGAGCAACAATTCCATGAGATACTGTTACTAACCTCATTGTGTAGATGTAGAAATGGATAGAGAGATTAAAGAACAGGGACAGGGCTGGGGATTTAGCTCAGCTCAGTGATTAGAGTGCTTGCCTGGCAAGCACAAGGGCCTGAGTTCAATCCCCAGCACTAAAACAAAACAAAACAAAGCAAAATAAAAACAAAAAACAAACAAAAAAACCAAAAAAACCTGCACAAAGGCTCATATTTGTAGTGATATATGTGATGCAAACTCAGGCAGCCTGGATCTCAGACAGGTTTTCTCACCCTCCATAATGTTTATTGTACCTCTGTTTGCAGAAGTCATGGGATGATCTGATTCAGCTGATGACTCCTGGTGCTTCCCAGGAAATTTTTTGAGGACTTTTCTCACAGTAGTCACTCAGTTCTCCTAATTTTCCCAGTTACAAATCTTATTCCTCTCTCTTTGTCTTTTTTACCTTTTCCTTCACCTTTCTGAATTCAGAAAGCCTTACTAGTTCTAAATCTTCATAAATTTGCCAAATATACACCCTTGTAGTACTTGACACAAAGTAGAGGTTTCCGAGATGCCTGTTGACTTACTTAGAAGGCAGATAATTTCCATCCTACTGGGCTCATTAGTGTCAAAAGCATTTATTGAATGCATCTTCCTTAGGAAGTCTGATCTTTGTTCTTTCCTTTGAATAAATAAGTTCCCACACTTACCCACAATAATATCTGCTCCCTCAGCCTAAGATCACTGCATAGTATCTCCAGTTCACTTGAACTAATAACCCCCTTATAAAAACATTTTGGAAGATTTATCTTTTTATCCAAAGGCTTTATTTAAGATTTTTATCAATACATCTTGAACTGCTCCAGCCAATATTGCCACTTTATTATAAGACTCCATTAATAACGTTTAGTATACTTACGGGTAGGTGTTCTCAAATGAACATCATTATAATAGCAATATCATGTAATGCCAGGGTCATTAGAATCATCTTTAAGACACTGGATTAGAAATCAAAAGAAATTTGGGGACAAAAAATAATCTATGAGCCTAGAGAAAAAGTCCTAAGTGTTCCATAGTGTTTATCATACCTTTGCTCCGAGAAATCCTGGGGTATAAGTTGTGTCTGGAAAAAGTTACTACAGTACATCAAACAATCAACAATATTCCTCGATCAATATTTTCCATGTTTACTTAGCTATCTTGCCTGTGCATCTTTTTGTCTCTCCCTCTCTCTCTCTGTCCCTCTCTCCCCCTCTCTCTTCCTCTCTCTCTCCTTCTCCCTTCTCTCTCTCTCTCTCTCTCTCCACAATACACTTGTCAACTGGACTTAAATTCTGTGGCCAAAGCTACCACTGAATGCTAAGACCTGCCTAGTAAGAATGAGACAGTTGAGGTCTGCTTTTTAGATGAGGATAGGCTCTTCCTTTCAGTTGATTATTTTTTCACAATACAATTCTATATTATTTTGAAACATCACGAAATGCTGAGATTTTTTTCCACAAAACCTAGAGTTCACCCTTTATCTACTCCTTAAAATCATCTCTAGTCAAATGATCTTACTTGTACTGGTGCCAAGGAAGGAATTTCACTCCCTATTATTAATTATACTTGTAGCTCTGAGTCCTAAGTAGACTTTGACACATTCCAGGCACACATTCTGAGTCTAGATAGTGAAACTACGCTGAAGGGCTCCTTAGATATCTAGCAGAATCACTGAAAGTCGTCACTGTCTCTCCAAAAGTATGATCTTTGCTTCTGCTCACTCTCCATTTCATGACTGGGTCCAGTCATCCTTAGATTGTCATTCCCATTTTTAGAAATCATTAGTGACTGTTTCCTACTTGAACAAGTCTAAATTCTTCCTGGCTTTTGTGACCCTTATGTAGGGCGTATTGAGCTCACTTTGGGAATCCACACCTGTGGGGAAGTGACGGAGTGAGCAGAGAGACATCAGGCTGTGACACAGTCACAACTGAGGCCTCTGACAATCCTGCAGAGAGCCTGGAGCTGGGTGTGCCTTGCAGAATCGTCTCTCCATTGATGCAAGAGGTCATCCCCTCCACATCAATGGATCATGGGATACGGGTGACCACAGGATAGGGTAAGACCTGGCCCATGCGGCAGTCTTCAACTGGGGGCAATTTATGTAATAATCTCAGCTGAAGGACTTCAGGCCCAGAAGTGGGGGGAGTGGGTGTTTTACTTCTGAAAGGAGGTTTTGGGCAGCACACTGCTATTCACCATCCAATTTATTTCTTTCTCCCCTCCAACATATTTTTCTTTCACTTAGGCTCTGTCTCACATTCATAGCCTCACATTCAGAACCCTGAGTCTTTATAGCTATTTCACTAACTTCTCCATCTGACCTACTCACTTGGGTCTCTCTCTTGCTCTGATCTATTGAGATATATTCCTTCTTCATCTCCCAGTTGTTTGCAGCCTTCTTTGAGCACTTTGTCATCTGAATGTGTTTTTAGTCCGTGGCATGAATTAGCATTTAAATACAGTATCTTTTAGTTGAAGCAGCTATATTATTGAACAAAGGAAGGAATGGGCAAAGGAAGACATAGAAATATTTTTCTTCTCTTTTTGGATCATATTCTGTGCCCTTTGAGGACAAAGACCATGGGCTTTTTGTTTGTGTGTTTGTTTTAGTGGCTATTGCTTTTACAGAATAGGGGGATTTGTTTTGGTATATTCATACATACATATAACATACTTTGATTATTCTCCCTCATTATCTCCCTTTCCTTTCCTCCCCTTCCCCTAATCCCCTTCTTATCTAAAAGGCTCCTTTCTACTTTCCTGTCATCTCTCTTTTTAAAATTATTTTTTAATTTTTTTACTTTCCGAGTTTTGTTTCAGTTAATGTGATAGTCTCCAGTTTCATTCATTTTCCTGTAAGTTTCTTAATTTCATCCTTCTTTTTTTATTTATTTATTTTTTTTTGTCGTGCTGGGGATCGAACTCAGGCCCTTGTGCTTGCAAGGCAAGCACTCTAATCACTGAGCTAAATCTCCAGCCCCAATTTCATCCTTCTTTATGACTAATATTTTGGTATGTATGTCTGCCATGTTTTGTTTATTTATCTTTTAAAGGCCATCTAAGGTGTTTACACAGTTTAGATATTGTGAATTGAGCTGTAATAAACATGGGTATGTAGGTATCTCTACAGTATGCTGATTTTGGTTTGGGAATATGCTGGAGTGGTATAGCTGGATCAAATGGTAGCTGTATTCTTAGTTTCTTGATAAAACTCCACACTGATTTCTGTAATGATTGTACTAATTTACATTCCCACCAACAGTGTAGAAGAATTCTTACCAGCATTTTTAATTATGTGTGTATGTGTGTGTGTGTGTGTGTGTGCGCGTGCGTGTGTGTTCTTAGTGATAGTCATTCTGACTGAGTGAGATGGAATCTCAGTGTAGTTTTGATTTACATTTTTCTAATGGCTAAGGATGTGGAGATTTTTTTTTTCATGTACTCATAGGACATTTGCAATTTTCTCCTGTCACTTCACTTGGTTCATTCTTTCCTTTGTTGTAATCCTGTTGGTTAATTCTTGTTATTATTTCTTGTCATATTGATGTCCTATCCAGGAAGTCTTTGCCTGTGCCTATAGAGTCAAGTGTTTCTCCAATATTTTCTTCTAGCAATTTCAAAGTTTCTGGTCTTATACTGTGATGGTTGATTGATTGTGTCAACTTGGAAGAGAAGTTGCACTAAATTGGTTTAGCAATTCTATACCCTAGGGTGTAGAAAAGCCACCCTAGGGCAGCCCATTTTCTAGATGGTATAAGGGGAAATGAAGAGGGATCTAGGCTGGCTGGTTTCTTTGGATTGGTTTTGCTTCTCTTGGAGGAGCTCCAGACTTCCACTTGGATCCTTGGAACTCCAGACCTTCACCTGGATACTTTGGACTTCTAGACCTTTGCCTGGACCCTCCAGACCTTTGCCTGGATCCTTCGGACCTCCAGACCTTTGGCTGGGCCCTCGGGATCTCCAGCTTGCAGATGGACCCTCTGCACGCTTCCACACCTGACTTGTAAGAAGCCCAAGGAAGCCAAATTGTAAGCTCTCAAATATTCATGTATCTACCATTGTATCTGTTTCTCTAGAGAATACTGACTAATACATATACCTAGGTCTTTGATCCATTTTGATTTTATTTTAGTACAAGGTGAGAGATAAGGATCCAATTTTCATCCTCTACTATGTATGACCCAGTTTTCCCAGTATCATTTACTGTCTTTTCTTCATACGTTTTTGGTCCCTTAGTCAATAATCAGATGGTTGTAGTCATGTGGGTGTGTGGTTTATTTCTGTGGCCTCTATTCTATTCAACTGATGACCATTTTTTTTTTTTTTTTTGTGGTGCCGGAGATCGAGCTCAGCCCTTGTGCTTACAAGGCAAGCACTCTAATCACTGAGCTAAATCCCCAGCCCCAGTGTAATTTGTGGTACACTCTACAATGTATGTAGAGTGTCATGTGTACTGCAAATGTATATACTTTCACCAAAATATGTATTCAAACACTCATTTTGTGCCAAGAACTATTCTAGGTACTGAGATTTAAATGGAAAATATGATACGTAAAGGCCCTACTCTCAAAGGAGATTGAATTTTGGTTATTAAAAACTAGGAGTTCTTCTGTTATAGGAGACAGGGCGTGGCAAGACTGGCTGGGGAAAGGAGCGGGACTTGTCAATCACAAGATCCCAGGGCTACGCAAGGACCCCACGTAGAACTTCTCCTGAGCTCCCACCAGATGTGGACGACATAAAAAAGACCGGCCATCAGGGAAAGCCGCTGTGTGTTTGAGTTCCCCCGGTAGCCTGTGAAACATTTCTCAGACACAGTGTGTACTTTTTTTTTTTTTTTTTTGTGGTGCCAGGGATCGAACTCAGGGCTTTGTGCTTGCAAGGCAAGCACTCTAATCACTGAGCTAAATCCCCGGCCTCACAGTGTGTACTTTCATTTTCACTTCTACACTCTTTTTCTCTTCATTTGGCCCAACTTTGTTTTGCAGAGCTGGTTTTTCTTACACCCATTTATCCTGCCTTTTTCAAGGAAACTTTTTGATACTGTTCTTAGCTTGTTTTGTCCAATTCTTTGTTCAGGGCAAGAAGGACCTGGAATACTTCTGATTGGTTAGCCATTTCTAAAAAAAACTACCCTATTACACTTCTGCTACTTATATTATCTTAACATTTTGTTAGTCATTATCTAAAAATACAAAACACAAAGCAACTCAGAAGGTAAAATCTTATCTCTCCCCTTACGTGGTGAAGCTATGTTGTGATTACAAAGTAGTTGATTTTTTTTTTTTTAAAGTAGTTGATTTAACACAACAAAAGTTTGTCTCTCTCAGCATACTCTAATGTGGGTTTAGCTCTTGCATCTTGGAGCTAAGTCATTTGAAACAGGGAGCCTCTAAATTCTCTTTCTTCATCAGGGAGAGAGTATGAAAGGACACGAGCTGTTAACTCAGTCTAGTTCATTCCCTATAATTAGCAACATGGCTTGAAACTAAGGGCAAGAAAATCTGGGAAAAGTAAACAAAACAAGTAGTGAGCAGTAATTGTCTTTGCATAATAACCAGTATTTGCTGAGTACTTCTTTGTGACAGTAGTGTTCCAAGTGCTTTATTTTTATTACTCACGAGAATATGAGGCAAATATTAATATGAATCCTATTTAATGAAGTACTGAGGCACAAAAATCAAACCATTTATTCAAGATACCATGATAATAATTGGTGGAGGTGGGATTTTTTAACTCAAGTTCTAAACTCTAAAGTTTACTATGTTTCTACAAACAATGCTTTAAAAATAAAAAAAAATGGGCACCATGGCACATGCCTGTAATATCAGCACTCCAGGAGACTGGCTAGACAGTCTGGACAATTTAGTAATTTAGTGAGACCTTCTCTCAAAGAGTAAAAAAGGGATGTAGCCTAGAGTGAAGGCCCTGGGTTCACTCTCCAGATTTCCCTGGGTGCAAGCCATAGTACTACCAATAAATAAATAAACAAACATAAATGTCTATCTGCTTTTGGGACAGATCTTCGAGCGACGTCCTACAGATTAATCTGCTCTTTTACTTCGGTATGATCTGGAATCACTGATCTGACCTGTTAGAGAGGTTTCCCTCTTCCAAATCCTCCTTCTGAGTAACATCTCAGCTCTCTCTCAGCTCTATATGAAAATGCTTAGGATTTTAAAATTTTCACTTTTTGCAGAAATCATTAATAGTTCAAGGGTTTCAGCAGACTAGTAAGTCATATCGAACAGTCTGTGGAAGAGCCTTGCCAATAAGCTGAAAGCTATTGATGATTAAAATATTATTGTCCCTCCCAACTGAAAGAATTAACAATAATTATTATGTACAGAAGTTCCTGAAATATGCATATTCCTTATGAACAGGAGTCTTCAGTCATTTGGGAAAGCAAAGTCCTTCTGAAGGGTTTGGATTCTGTGTACAAACTTTTATTCTTCCTATTCCACCCTGACTCTTCCTATCCTTATTTCCACGAGAACAAGGGAACCATAGATAACTGAAATTGTCTGGCTTAATGATGGGTTAAGAAGCTGGTGACATAAAATCCTGGACATGCTGTAGAGGGAAGCCAAGGGCCTCTATTGCCACCTGCTGGGCTTCCTGTTTTCGTGAGACTATCCAGTTTGCTCTCTCTGATTCCCAATCTCTGGCTCTAGTTTCTTTTGCTGCTAACTTTTAGCCCTCTGATATTTGTCAGTCTCTGGTTAAAATTTGGATGGAAAATTGCTGATGAAAAAGAAATAAAAAGTTTAGCCTTCAGCATCAACTACTTTTTAAACTCAAGCTAATTCATAAACAAGGATAATAAGTAACCACTTCTCCACAACACTCAGTTGCTTCCAAGTGGTTTTCATTAAACATAAGTGAAAACACTTTCCAGGATGCAATTTTGAGGGATACTGTATTATTAATCATATGGCTTGATTAGCCTTGGACAGTGGGATAAGTGAATTGGCTGAACAAAAATTATTTTCATCTTTTCAAATTTCCTTATTTTATAAGTATTCTGAAGGTTTTAGTTTCAAAAAAGGGGGGAGCTATGAGGAGTACTTTTCCAATTACATACTGATTTGCAGTGATGTCTGGAATTTGATTTCATGGGGCTTTATATTTTAACTGTCTTATAGAGGAGATATTAATGCAGACAACTTCAGGGTCTAAGGCAAAATTTTCTAATTCTTTTCCAAGTTATTAAGAGAATAAATAATTTAACAACACAGACTTTTAAAATGAATATACGCTTCTAGTATTTAGAAATATTCTGATTATGAAGTTTTTCTGGTTCCTAAAACTCACAATTCCTTATGTATTCACTACTGCTCAGAATTCTCTGAAAAACACACAAGGCCATGAAAAAGGAGATGACAAAGGTCCCATAAAAAA